>CAUYPK010039019.1:0-20241 GCA_963574355.1 Loris lydekkerianus | reverse complement strand
TGTGCAACCATTGGGGTGGATCCTCTGGCCTGTAAGGAGATGTCTGTAGGGGTCCAGTGTTTTCATAGGGTTCTTTTTTTTGGCCGGGGCTGGGTTTGAACCCACCACCTCCAGCATATGGGGCCAGCATCCTACTCCTTTGAGCCACAGGCACTGCCCTTCATAGGGTTCTTAATGTACAGAAGCTCATCCAGTTGTCATTACCACTGTTGGGGCATCCTCTAGAAGAGCCTGCAGGCAGATTCAGAGGGTATCATCTTTAGACAGTACCTAGCAGGATGGCTAGTGCCCAGTCTGTTGGGGAATATAGAAGGGCTGAGTGCAGGCTAAGTAGCCAGCGTTCATGATCTTCCCATGAATTATCTACAGTGGAATTTTTTTATGGCGTTTTCTCCCTTTATTAAAAAATATTTAATTTTTATAAAATAGTATATGATTGTATAGTCAGTCAATAAAGAACTGTATAAAGGAAGTGCAATTCTCTTGATTCTTATCCATAATTACACAGATAAGTATTGTTGACAGTTCAGTCAGGTACCATATAATTTTTCAGTCACAATGGATAAGATAGATGATGGTGGTCCCATAAGATTATACTACTCTAGGCATGGCACCTGTAGCTCAAAAGGCTAGGGCGCCAGCCATATACACAGAGCTGGTGGGTTTGAATCCAGCTCAGGTCCTCCAAACAACAATGACAACTACAACCAAAAAATAGCCAGGCGTTGTGGCAGGCGCCTATAGTCCCAGCTACTTGGGAGGCTGAGGCAAGAGAATCACTTAAGCACAAGAGTTTGAGGTCGCTGTGAGCTATGATGCCACCGCACTGTACCCAGGGCAACAGTTTGAGACTGTGTCTCAAAAAAAAAAAAAAAAAAAAGATTATGATACTCTAATGTTACTATACCTTTTCTACATTTAGATATGGACAAATACCATGTTGCAGTTGTGTACAGTATTTGGTATAATAACATGGTATATAGTTTTGTAGCCTAGAAGCAGTAGGTCACAGCATGTAACCTAGATGTAGTAGGCTGTACCATCTAGATTGGTGCAAGTCCACTCTATGCTAGTCTCACAACAGAATCACCTAATGATGTATTTCTCAGGATGTATCCCTGTTTCTAATCACCTCACAACTGCATATCTTCCTCATATATATAAACTTTCTTTTCCATTTATGGGATTATGCTATCATTGCTACTACTATATAACCTGCAGTTTTCATTCTTCAGTGGTTTTCTTTCTTTCTTTTTTTTTTTTTTAATATTTTTCTTTTACCTTTATTTATTTAGTTATTTTGTAGTTTTTGGCCGGGGGTGGGTTTGAACCCACCACCTCTGGCATATGGGGTCGGCGCCCTACTCCTTTGAGCCACAGGTGCCAGCCCTTCAGTGGTTTTCAATGCCACGTTTGCGTATTCTTTCTCTTAGTGTTGTCTAAGACTAAGACATTATATCTCCCATTGTATTTCTTTTTTCTTTCCTTTTTTCCCCCATTATATTTCGCTGTATGTGTTATGAAAGGAAAACTCATTTTTTCAGGATCCTGAGCCAGAAGTAGCAGCCAAGTAGAAGTGACTTTTTTAGATTGTCCACCCTTTGAAATTATCTGAGCCTGTTCTGTAAAAGTTTAGATTATTTCAAAGAATCCTGAGTAGCAGAATGACTTTGGGCTAGGCAGAGAAGGCTTAACCTGAGATAAATGTTTTAATCCGGCTTTGAATGAAAAGAAAGGATGTAAATTACTGAGTAACTAAGGTTTTACTTTTCTGTCTTGTAGCTGGAAAAGGATTTTGGTCTGAGATGCTGGGTGTGGGGGACTTCTATTATGAATTGGGTGTCCAGATTATCGAAGTCTGCCTGGCGCTAAAGCACCGGAATGGAGGTGAGGGTATCTAGGTCCTATGAACTGGGCTCTGAGTTTGTCTGGGTGGGAGAAAACATGGAGAGATTATTTTTCCATCCTACTGTCTACAGGCCTGTCATATATATATATATATATTTTTTTTTTTTTTTTTTGAGATAGAGCCTCAAGCTGTTGCCCTGGGTAGAGTGTTGTGGCATCACAGCTCACAGCAACCTCTAACTCCTGGGCTCAAGCGATTCTCTTGCCTCAGCCTCCCAAGTAGCTGGGACTACAGGCACCCGCCACAACACCCGGCTATTTTTTTGGTTGCAGCCGTCATTGTTGTTTGGCAGGCCTGGGCTGGATTCAAACCCGCCAGCTCAGGTGTATATGGCTGGCAACTTAGCCACTTGAGCCACAGGCACTGAGCCAGGCCACAATGACAGCTACAACCAAAAAATAGCCAGGTGTTGTGGGCACCTGTAGTCCCAACTACTCGGGATGCTGAGGCAAGAGCATCACCTAAGCCTGGGAGTTGGATGTTGCTGTGAGCTGTGATGCCATGGCACTCTACCGAGGGTGATAAAATAAGACTCTGTCTCTACAAAAAAAAGAAAGAAAAGAAAAACTGAGGCAAGAGGATTGCTTGAGCTCAAGAGTTGGAGATTGCTGTGAGCTATGCTGACACCATGGGACTCTACCCAGGGCGACAGCTTGAGACTGTCTCAAAAAAAAAAGAAAATAGTAGACTGGTAGGAAATAGGCCTTTCTCCCTAAAGTATGATTTTTTTTTTTTTTCTTTGAGATAGAGTCTCACTCTGTTGCCCTATGGTTGAGTACCACAGTGTCATCGTAGTTCACAGCAACCTCAAACTCTTGGGTTCAAGCGATCCTCTTGGCTCAGTCTCCTGAGTGGCTGGGACTATAGGCACCCACCACAACCCCTGGCTAATTTTTCTATTTTTAGTAGAGACAGGGTCTTGGTTTAGCTCAGGCTGGTCTTGAACTCCTGAGCTCAAGCAATCCACCTGCCTGTGGCTCCCAGAGTGCTAGGATTGTAGGATTATAACTGCCAGCCACCACGCCTGGCAGTTTTCTTATTAGTAACTTAAGGACTGCCCTGTCTCCAAGATAGGATAAAGCCACCTGAGTATCTGTGCTCCCTAAAATGCAACCTTAAGAATAGTTGTCTTGTGATGACTTTTTTTTTGGAGACAGAGTCTCACTTAGACACCCTTGGTAGAGTGCTGTGGCATCTTAGCTCGCAGCACTTGGACTCAAGTGATCCTCTTGTCTCAGCCTCCCAAATAGCTGGGACTATAGGCACCTGCCACAACACCCAGTTCTGTTTTAGAGACAGGGTCTTGCTGTGGCTTAGGGTGGACTCGAACCTGTGAGCTCAGGCCACCTCGGCCTCCCAAGTGCTGAGATTACAGGTGTGAGCCACCTCACCCAGCCTGATGCTGTGTTTTTTAATAAGCACATTGAATGGTCTGTGTTGAAGTTAAAGATAACTCAAAACTTGTAATAAATCATCCATTATAAATTGACATAGCCTTGATGTCAAGGGAACATTTACAGTTTTTCAAAGATACTGCCTTTGTTTTTAGGAGATTTTCGTAGGTCTCACTTTATCGAAGGTCTTCATAAGGTCTCAGAACCCATTTCTTATATATGCCCAGAAGTGAAAGAAATTTAAGAACTAGAATGCTGTTTTGCAACTTGTAGGCTACTGGAAAGTAATGATTGTCCATTTATTTTAAGTGGTTGCCGCCATAAGTTTAATTGCTTTGTCTGTTTTCTGTCCCCCTCTGTAATAGGTCTGATAACTCTGGAGGAACTACATCAACAAGTGCTAAAAGGAAGGGGCAAATTCGCCCAGGATGTCAGCCAGTAGGTCTTGCCTTCAAACCCCTTGGAGTACAGAAAGAGGTCTTTAAAAATTAGATGGAAATATTTTCTCATATGTCTAAGCTAACTTAAGAATCTGTAAGATCAGAAGAAAATATATTTCTATTTTAGAAAACTGAAAGTGCAGAGATATAAAAAAGAAAACAAATCTGTTAATTTATTGAGATGACAGCTGTTGCATATTTCGATATATTTCCTTCTAGGTATTTTTTTTCATGCATACCTGTATATTATTTTTTAATATACTTGGGGCTGTATATACTCCTCATATTATTGATGGCCAAGTAGACTAGAGTAGGTGCCTAGAAAGGATGGGGAAAGAGATGGGGATGAGATGAAGGGTGTAAACTGATCTGGTTCACCAGCCTCTGTGTAAGCCCGGTTTGAGAAAAAATAAAAGGCTGTTTTTGATGTCACTCATAAGGAGCCAGCCTTGGATGAGATCATGAAGACCTGGAATATTTAAAAAGAAAATGATGACAAAAGATACTAGTCATACTCATTGCAGGTTAATTCTCATAGGGAGTGGGTAAGTTAGTGCATTTGAAATAGATTTTAATTTGCTATTCTAGATAGTTGAAGAAAGCATTCCAATTTACCTTAAAATCCCCTTTGCCTGGCTGGTTAGGTGATCTTTGAGATTTGGCAGTAGTTACAAACTCTCAGTATGTGGACTGGATATACATGTATAATCTACGTGCTATTTTGTCGGGTTTTTTTTCTTCTGATTTGAGCTGGCTGTCAGCTAAGCACTCAGAAAACGTGGTAGTACTGGGCTTGAATTTCAAATGGCAATAATCAGCTGGGTTTCCCTCTTTGAAATGGATAAGAATTCTCTTGTTTGCCATAGTTCACCTACTGTAGTCCTCTGCAGCTCCCTCATTCACATTTCCCGATGGGCTCCTGCAGGTGTATTTTTGATCTCTGGATGTTGGAATTGATGCTTTGCTGAGTGGAAAGCCTGACTCCTGTAACATCTCCCTTGATTGTCTAAGCACCATTGGGCGCTTTTTATCCCTGCCTTTTTACTGACCTAGTTCAGTGGTGTGCAGCATTTTTTTTTTTTTTTTTTGTAGAGACAAAGTCTTACTTTATCGCCCTTGGTAGAGTGCCGTGGCGTCACACAGCTCACAGCAACCTCCAACTCCTGGGCTTAGGCGATTCTCTTGCCTCAGCCTCCCGAGTAGCTTGGACTACAGGCGCCGGCCACAACGCCCAGCTATTTTTTTTGTTGCAGTTTGGCCGGGGCTGGGTTTGAACCCACCACCCTCGGCATATGGGTCCGGCACCCTACCCGCTGAGCCACAAGCGCCGCCCGGTGTGCAGCTTTTTGAATCTTCTGTCAGAGTATCCTGCCCAGGGTAGAGCTGAAACTAGCATTGTTGGGTCTGGTCTGCCAAAGGTCTTTAAGCAGCTCTTCCTAACCTCAGAGACGACCTGATCAGGGCCATCAAGAAACTGAAGGCACTTGGCACTGGCTTCGGCATCATCCCTGTGGGCGGTACTTACCTCATTCAGTCTGTTCCAGCTGAGCTCAATATGGATCACACCGTGGTGCTGCAGCTGGCAGAGGTACTAGTGGCCTTCTGTGTGTGTGTAAGGAACAGTCTGGTTGGGGAGTTGGGAGCTGTTCTGTACTTTCCCCAGGTTTTCTGGGGTGAGTGTCTTGTGGATGAATTACTCAGACTTGTGCTGGTTCAGCAGACATTTATTAATCAGCTATAGTACTGAGCTAGGCTGTGGGGCATATAAAGATAGGTGCAGTATAGTTCCTGCTCTCAAGGAGCTTACAGTGTAGTCACATAGACATGCAGACAGCTAACTGTACTTCCTTGAATAGAGAGACTCTTTGATGTCTTTGGAAACTACTTTGTGGAGTCTTCAGAACAGATTTTATAAAATCTTGTTTGCCACTCCCCCGTCCCTCAGCATGCCTTTAGCATGCCTACAGCATATACCATTTCTCCCAAATCCCCATCATGTATTTAGGGAAGACAAGTTCAGTTTTAGTTATAATACAAAACAAAACTAAATCAGGGAGGGGCTTTTCTATATTTGGGGATGGTAGAATGAGGCAGGGCAAGGACTAAATACTGAAAAATTTTAGATTAATATTTTATGATTATCACTATTCCTTCCTATCAGTTAATTTTTCTGAATATTCCATTGTCATACAGTTGAAGTCTAACTTAATCTTAGTACCAGGGACCCCACTTTGTAAGATTGAACCTACTAAGCTATCTCTATCATCCTGAAAGTCACCTCCACCCCATCCCTGTCCCTACCCTCTCTGTTGGACCTTTGAAAGTTATTTTTCCATTCGGGCGTGGTGGCTCATGCCTGTAATCCTAGCACTCTGGGAGGCCAAGGTGAGTGGATTGCCCTGAGCTCAGGAGTTTGAGACCAGCCTGAGCCAGAGCAAGACCTCTCTACAAAAAAAAAAAAAAAAAAAAAAATCGGGCATTGTGGTTCATGTCTGTAGTCCCAGATACTTGGGAGGCTGAGGCAAGAGAATCACTTGAGCCCAAGAGTTGGAGGTTGCTGTGAGCTATGATGCCATAGCACTTAGCCGAGGGCCGCAGAGTGAGAGTCTGTCTCAATTAAAAAAAAAATATTAATAAAAGTTCTTTTTCTATGCTCTTGAAGGCTTGGCCCAAGGGCAGCTCTTGCTTTTGCGGCTTAGGTCTGTTCCTGGGCAAATGCTGGGTTCTTAGGGAAAGCACACTTTTAACTGACTCCATTCCCATTCCTCTTTTCTTCAGAAAAATGGCTACGTGACTGTCAGTGAAATCAAAGCTAGTCTTAAATGGGAGACTGAGCGAGCGCGGCAAGTGCTGGTATGTGACTTTGGAATGGCCCAGAAAAGATGAGTCTCAGATGGGAGGAGGTGGGTGGATGGGTTTCACCTAGTCAGGAGCTTCAGCCTCACTTTGCTGGTCTCTTGCCTTGAAGGCTACTGCTGCCATGCTAGAAGGGAACCCAGCATTTTTCTCTGAAGATGGCACTGAAGAGGTAGAACTCACCAAGGCAGGCCTCTAACTTTGGCTTGCACGTAATACCAGGCTGCCACTCCTCCAAGGGAACAGACACCCAGTTGCTTTCCTGAAAATCTTGAGCTGGAGTTGCTGGTCAGGAGGTTAATATAGTTTGTAGTAGCAATAATACTGTTAGCAAAGAGTGAAGGGAATTATTAACTACTTATGATAATTACATATCTATAATTATACACTAAGCATTATATTGCATATTGTATATAATTTTATATATACAAACTTCATGGTACTGATAAAAGACTGCTGTGACGAGGCAGCAGCAGCATGAGAATGTAGCAGCCTGGACCTTTATCTGTAAAATGTTGATAACTTAATTACCTGTTTCATATTACTGGGCAGAACCAACCCATCTTGAGCATATTTCTAGCATCTGATACCCAGTAAATTATTATTATTTTTTTGAGACAGTCTCACTATGTTGCCCTTGGTAGTGCTGAGGTGTCACAGTTCACAGCAACTTCAAACTCTTGGGCTTAAGCAATCTCTTGCTTTAGCTTCCCAAGTAGCTGGGACTACAGGTGCCTGCCACAACACCCAGCTATTTTTTTGTTGCAGTTGTCGTTGTTTAGCTGGCCCAGGCTGGGTTCAAACCCGCCTGCCTCTGTGTATGTGGCCAGCACTGTAACCACTGTGCTACTGGCACCGAGCCCAGTGAATGAAATCAAAGATGGAATAGGCCAGGCACGGTGGCTCACGCCTGTAATCCCAGCACTCTGGGAGGTCGAGGTGGGCGGATTGCCTGAGCTCAGGAATTCGAGACCAGTTTGAGCTAGAGCAAGACCCAATCTCTAAAAATAGCCAGGTGTTTTCTTTTTTCTTTTTTTTTTTTATAGAGACAGAGTCTCACTTTATGGCCCTTTGGTAGGATGCCACGGCGTCGCAGCTCATAGCAACCTCCAGCTCTTGGGCTTAGGCGATTCTCTTGCCTCAGCCTCCCGAGTAGCTGGGACTACAGGCGCCCGCCACAACGCCCGGTTATTTTTTTGTTGCAGTTTGGCTGGGGCTGAGTTTGAACCTGCTACCCTCAGCATATGGGGCCGGCGCCCTACTCACTGAGCCACAGGTGCCACCCTAAAAATAGCCAGGTGTTGTGGGGGGCACCTGTAGTCCCAGCTACTTGGGAGACTGAGACAAGAGAATCACTTGAGCCCAAGAAATGTAAGGTTGCTGTGAGCTGTGAAACTGGCACTCTACTGAGGGTGACAAAGTGAAATGGGGGGAAAAAATGACCTCCATTTTGCTTCTGGGGGAACAGAGGCACTGATTTGCTCAGCCGATGCCTCTGTTGCCCTACGTTCTCCCTACTGCATCCCACTGTGCTTGGCTTGGATTTGCTTTACTCTTTTCCTCAGCAGCACAAGTTAAAAGATTTGGTGGCATTTTTCATACCTCAGGCAAAGGACAAGGCCAGACAGATCATTCCAGTTTGGTTGCATAAATGTGTAAAGGCACTTGTGCGTAGATTCAGGTTGAAAGCCTTGCTGAAGCTAAAACAGGTTTGGAGAATGAACATCTACCCTACTCTGTCAGTGGAACTTCTCTTCTCAAATGCTCTTCCTACCTTTTACCTGCAGGAACACCTGCTGAAGGAAGGGCTGGCCTGGCTGGACTTGCAGGCCCCAGGAGAGGCCCACTACTGGCTGCCAGCTCTCTTCACTGACCTCTACTCCCAGGAGATTACAGCTGAGGAGGCCAGAGAAGCCCTCCCCTGACTGAGACTGTGGAATGGCACACAATAGCAGGCAGGGAGAAGAGGAAAGACCTATTGGTGAATAAACCTGGACAATTTTGTTTACATAAAAAAAAAAAAAAATTAGAAAAAAGATATCAAGTTTTTCTTCTCCCAATATTTTATTTTTCCAAAGTGTCTTCATATTGCATTTTTATTGGAGAAAATCTCATTTATCTAGTAATGATAACTTGAGTAACACAGGTTAACTGTAAGCCAAATATAAAATGACTTGTGCAGATCATCTGCACGTTCATGGAAGCGCTGGGCCTAGAATGCGGTCTCCTGGCCTAATTTCTCTGTGGCTGTGAGACAAATTACAGCCTCTGCTTATTCAGACCTCTTATAAAAATTTATTTCAAAATAGCAGGCCCTAATGGACTACTAAATAACACTTGTTCTTTCAGTCTTTTCTTCCTTCATACAGATTTCACGTTATGATAGACTTAGCTTTGTGTGAAGGAAATATAAGTCAGTGGTGGCTTAATTGGAGGAAAGAAAAAAATAGTGAATGTTCTATTTCCTGATTGCTTACTAGCTTTCTTTCCTTCCTGTACTCTTTAGATGGTCTCTAAGCCTCAGTGGTGGGATAGGGAATCATTTACTGAACACCCTGTACCATATTTTATATATACCTCGTTTTATCCTCATCACCACCTTAAAAGGTAAATAGGTAGCCTTAACTTCACTGGTGGTGGATCAAAGTAATTTGTTGGGGGGCCACGAGCTTAAGCAGAGCCAAGGCTAAAACAACGTCTCTTAATCCCAGAGCCCATGCTTTCCCATCTCACTGCTTTGCACAGTACAGGATAGTAGGTCATACTGTACGTAGACATTTCTTTCTACATACCTGGTCAGCCAAGAGGAAAAAGCCTCAGCCCAGAAAAACAAGAATCACCTAAAGCAAGAAGTGATGAGGAAAAGAGGCCAGAGGACTTTTAGGCTCTCATTCTTTGTGGCCTACATGCTTGATTCCTAGGAAGTGGTGCTTTAGTACTGGAAAACTAGAAGCCATTGGCTTCTTATCAAGACCCTTCTGGCCAGAGGTAAGTAGTCTGGGCTTCTATTTCTTCCTAACTTTGCAGGACATACTCATACCCCATAGCTTTGGAATAGGTGTTTCTTTGGAAGCCACTGAGACCAAGGCACCCCTCTCATTTACAGAGCCATAGCCACAAAGGTAGAGCTCTGCAATTTGTGGAAAACTTGTTAGCAGTAGTCTTGTTCTTCCTAGCCCCTCACTGTATAATGCAAGTTTTCGACTTCCCAACAATTTGCTGAGTACTTTCCTTCTCCCTGATAATTCCAGGCGTGGGTGAGATGCGGTTGACTAGATGATCCCATTCCTCCCTACATAAACCCTCCCATACCCACAGGCACTTCCTTCTGCCAAAACAAACTTTATTGCACCAAAAAGAAAAAAAAAAACTTCATTTATGTACAGTCATATATAAAGACATCTCTGACTCCTGTGCATATATTTCCTCAACTCAAAATTAGGGCTTACGTCAGGCTGCTATGCCAGACATGCTTTGCCCTATGGCAGGGCCAAGGAGAGGATTGTCACTTGAAAGTGGGAACACTTAAATGGATGACAGATAACACCGGACCCACAGACCAAGGGCATTCTAATTCCTCAACTAGTTCCAAGAACAGAAGAGGGAAATTGGAATTGGGGTTCCCTTTTCACATCTCTATGTGATAAGATACTCAGCCTTCAGGCATCCAAGATAAACTTGTTCCCCACTCCCACTTTGCTTCCTGCCCTCCCAAGTAGGGCATTCTCTTTTGTGCCTTGCCACCCTCACCCGTTTCCCCCAGGGGAGTCCCATGATTCACAAGGCAGAGACCTGTGCAGCAGGCAGGAGAGGTGTACATTATCACCTCCCTTTTGTGTGGCTTGATGCGACTGAGGCCCCGTGTCACATGGATTACCAAAACCCCACTGGGAGCCATAACCAGAATCTGGAAGTGGGGGAGGACACATTAAAAGGAGGGGAATGGATTCCCTTGACACCCAGAATTACAGGGCACCAAAAGCATTTTTCTGAGCCAACCAGCTAGAGGATCACTGTAGCTAAATACAGAGAAGCAACACAGCCAGGTAAACACCCATCAGAGCCAGTGACAAAAGAGCAGGTGGGGAAGAAGGGAGGAGAAGAGGCGCCATAGTCCCAGTCTCAATCCCCTTCTGCCATTGGCTACCCTTGCTCCCTGTAATTCTATCCCTGGGGTTGAAGTGAGGAGGGCAACTACAGGGTGGGGTGAGAATACACAAGGACAGCCAAACAAAATAAGGACTAGCATCAGTCTCCCCCTTGTACCCCACCCCCAAAAGAAAATACCCTCATCATGACTAGTATTTATGAGAATATTTAAGAGACTATTCTATGTAGTGGCTCTAATCCCATACACACAGCAGTTGCCTGTGCTGGGAACTTTTCAAATCAGTGATTGTGGGAACAAACAGTATTTTCAACTTCTTATGGTGCCTGGGCAGGCTTTACCAAGACCTTGTTTCAGTCCCAGTCACATTTACCTTCTGTGTGATATCTAGAAAAAGGGGAGGAAATAGGGGGAAGGGGAGAAAGGTGCTCAGGTGCTAGGTAAAGCTTACTGATCAGCAGCCTAAACTCCACCACTGTTCCTTCTCTTTGGTCTGTCTAGAACAGTGATTATAAATTAGGAAAAACAAAATTATGTTGGACTGTGGGGAATAATGGGGCAGGGGACGGAGAGAGGAAAAGGGCATTGGGAAGCCCTGCTTCGAGACTGAAGACAGACAAGACAACCACCCAGACTGCTCAAGTGTTACAGACAGCTCCCTACCCTAAGCTCCCTTCCAGATATCCCCATAAAACCTTTGGGCACATTCCCTCTTGGAATTGCAGTTTTTATCTTCCACCTATCCCTAAGGAGCTGGCCCTGTGGAGAGGTGTGTTGGTTGGTTGGTTTTTGCCAGAGGCCCTCGCCCTGGATGCTGCTGTAAAGGTACCGTGGCCCCTGATATGGGATGAACAAAGAAGCCCCAGATGCTCCAGCGCCAAGGAGGTCAAATCGGGAACAGCCCCCCACTCCCACACCCTGGGATCCAAGCTTGCTTGGTTCTTGCCATCTTGCAGGATGATGTCAAGTTTGGAGGGAGGTACACAGTGCCTCTCCATCCCTGGGGTGAGGGCAAGGGACTCTGCTGGGACTCTTGAGTAGGGGGAAGGGATGAGGGGAGCTGGGTCTTAAACCCTCAGGCTCCCATGCAGGTCTGTCTCTGTCCCAGATGAGCTGCTATCAGAGTCCATTTCAGCGTTCTCATTATGGAGCCTCTCCAGCACTTTCTGACGAATCAGTCCCAGGCGCATCAAGAGGGACTGGTAGTCAAAGTGGCCCCGCTTCTCTCCAAAAGGATCCTGTGAGGGAAAGGAAGACAAGGGGGATGGAAGATTCAAGTCTGGGTGGCTCATCCCATAAAAAGCAGCTTTGGGCCCATGTAAAATACAAGCTCAATTTCTGACTCATGGGAACAAAGGAAGGCATAACATGGCACAAGTCGTCCCAAACAGCAGACAAAAAATCTTTGTTTAGGATTATCACAGCACGCTTACTGCCCCAAACAGGTTTAGTTTGGGGTGACCTTAAAAAACTGTCTATATTCCACAAAAGCAAGTCAATACACAGAAGAAGGCATGGTAAGGATGAGATAGCTAGAGAATAGGATTGCAATCATTAAGTGTGCCCTTTTTTTGAGGAAAAAAAAAAAAAAAAAAGAGGCCCTGTTATATTGCTCAGGCTTGTCTTGAACTCTCGAGCAAAAGTGATCCTCCTGCATCCGTTTCCCAAGTAGCTGAGATTACAGGTACACACTACCACACTTGAGCTATGCCTGTGTTTTCTGGATTTTCTTCTTTTTTGGTTATCAATTTTTTTAGTGTCTGGGTTATTTTTTATTTACCTTTTTTTTTTTTTAGGCAGAGTCTCACTTTGTTACCCTTGGTAGAGTGCCATGGTGTCACAGCTCACAGCAAACTCTAACTCTTGGGCTTAAGTGATTCTCTTGCCTGAGCCCCTTAAGTAGCTAGGACTACAGGTGCCTGCCACATGCCTGGCTATTTTTTGTTGCAGTTGTCATTGTTATTTTAGCTGGCCCAGGCCAGGTTCGAACCCGCTAGCCTCGGTATGTGTGGCTAGCCCCCTACCCACTGAAGTACAGATGGCGCCTATCTAATTTTTAAATTTTCTGTAGAGGCAGAGTCTCAGGCTGGTCTTGAACTCCCAACTTCAATCAATCCTACTGCCTCAGCCTTCCAAAGTGCTGAGGTTACAGGCATGAGCCTTGGTGCCTGTTTCTAATTTAAAAAGCCTTAGAAAGGAGAAATTGTCCTTCATTCCCCAAACTTAAAAATCCCCCCAAACCTGTTGATTTGCTTTTCTGAAGGTCACAGGCAGGTCTAGAACTCAAGAGTTCTGACTTCTAGATAAGCACTCATACTCTTCCCCAGGGACTCATTACTACGTATTACTACATTCCTGTCCACGTTTCTGGGCTCTGCTCCAGGGTCATGTAGCCTTGATCTGAGTTAGTCCTTATTGTTCTAGATTAAAGATCTCTAAAGATTTTATAGAAAGGCTTAATTGTTCTCCAAGTCTCAGAATCAACTATGGTTGGGGTGGAGAGTATAAAACAAAAAGATTTTGAAATACCATATAGGGACTTTAATAGCAAAGTAGTATGCCAGAGTTCAAATAAGTGGAAACAGCCTTCCCTGGCAGTCCCAAACAGGTACACAATTTTCTTTCACAAAAACCCCTTCCACATTTCTGTCCACACAATACCCTCCTAACCAGGGTGTCAGGGAGTGCTTGTCACAGTCACTGGGACTATAACCCATACTTCTCACTCATGAGGCTATTCCCCAAAGGTTAAGCTTATTCTGGGAGCTGTCAATTCTCCAAATCTTCCTTCTTTCATCTTTGGTTCCATTTCTCCAACTCCTCCTCCTCCCCCTGATGTTGTTTCTTCTTCCCAGCCCTCATCACAAGTTATTTTTCCTTTATGGACTGAATATTGGCAATGTGCTATTGGACACAAACAATGAAAATTCCTGATGGAAAACAACCTAGGGCATATATCATCTATGTACTCTCAAGAAAGGGCCAGGAAACAATTTAATCCTGAGCCTGACTTGCCCTTTGAGCTTAAATGAAAGGACAGGGAAGCTACCATTTATAAGCAGCATCAGAGAAATTGGAATCTACCAACATAATGACACTATACATCTATCATTTCTCTAAGCCACCTGTTCTAAGGCCTAGGGATGTAATTCTAACAAATAACTCTTATAATCCCTAAGGTTTTGGAAGGGCTGAATGTTCTTGGCTACTGACCAAGGTAGAAAGGAGTTCTAGCCTAGAAAGAAGGACAATTCAGATAGAATTGAGTACCTCCTGAGTACCTACTTTATGCCAGGAACTTAGAACCAACTCCATATGACTTAGGCAAGTCAGTCTCCTCTCTGGGCCTCAGTTCCTCATATGACACAGGTTCCTTTTAGCTGTGATAGTCTATGAGAGATGTGGATGTCACCCTTGGGGATTTGACAGGGTCTGCTGTAGCGCTTCTGGAATTACTAGCGAGGGCTGTATTACCTGCATAGTCTGGCCTTGAAGATGCAGGCGATCTTTGCAGGCCACCTCATAGAAGTCATAATACTCCAGGAAGGACTTCTCCATCACCCCCCTAAAAAACAGGTAGAGAAGTTAGAAACCTGGGAACAGGTCACCCCTTTACTACCTAACATTAATACCAAGTTAAACAGACAGTATGCCTAACCCCACAAAAATGTTTAAATGGAAAAAGGAACGCCTGACTGTTCACTTCTCTTACACTTTGAGAATTATAAAAAACAAGTGACGATAATAGTCACCATTTTTTTTTTTTTTTTTTTAAGAGTTTCACTCTGTCACCCTTGGTAGAATGCCGTGGCATCAGGGCTCACAGCAACCTCAAACTCTTAGGCTCAAGTGATTCTCTTGCCTCAGCTTCCAGAGTAGCTGGGACTACAGGTGCCCACCATAATGCCTGGCTATTTCTAGAGATGGGGTCTTGCTCTTGCTCAGACTGGTTTTGAACCTGTGGGCTCAGGCAATCCACACACCTCAGCCTCCTAGAGTGCTAGGATTATGGGTGTGAGCCACTGCACCCGGCTAGAAGTTTAACTAACTCTGGCTTTGTTCTTCTAGTTTTAGCACTTAGAAGTAAACTTAAATATGAAGAAAAGGGCTTATTAAAAAGTGCTCTACACCACATTTAGCTCTTGAATAGTTACTATGTCTAACCCTTCATAAAACTGAGTTCCCCAAGGGCACAGACTATCTTTCCCAATAGGTTGGACATTCTGAAAAAACAACTCTCTGAACTTCCTCTTGGATTTCCTCAGCTACTTGCTCTTTAAAAGCATGAGCCAGGCTGTAGCTCAGCAGCTAGGACACCAGCCACATACACCGGGGCTGGTG
Organism: Loris lydekkerianus; assembly: GCA_963574355.1. Taxonomy (NCBI): domain Eukaryota; kingdom Metazoa; phylum Chordata; class Mammalia; order Primates; family Lorisidae; genus Loris; species Loris lydekkerianus. Next base: position 5,193 of record CAUYPK010039019.1, on the reverse strand, counting down.
GGTTTGAACCTTACTCAGGCCTGCCAAACAACAATGACAACTACAACAAAAAAACAGCTGGTGTTGTGGCTGGCACCTGTAGTCCCAGCTACTTGGGAGGCTGAGGCAAGAGAATTGCTTAAGCCCAGGTGTTTGAGGTTGCTGTGAGGTGTAATGCCACGGCACTCTACTGAGGGCTACATAGTAAGACTCTTGTCTCAAAAACAAACAAACAAACAAACAAACAAAAAAACCAAAAAGCATGAGCCACATACTTCCTTCTCTCCCCACTCTGGTGCCCAACATTGTTGGAGTTTTCCCCAAAGTCCGTCTATGGTGCAAACTGACTCAATCTCCAAAAGGAGCTAATATCAAGCGGGCCCTCTTCACACATACCGTAGGGGTTCAGGGCAGGGACATTTTCCTTCCATCATGTCACAGACTGCGACTCTAATGGTTTCATGCCGGATACATTCATTGTAGTTTTTGCTGTCTCCTGGATGTCTCTCCTATAATGTGACAGATGTCAGATCATACAAGTACAAAATTAATTAGTATGAGGAATATGGCCCAAGCACATGAACTAAGAATAACTTTTGCACTATATGGCAGATTCAAGAAGAGTAACTATACTTTTTTTTAAAGGATGGGGTCTTGCTATTTTGCATAGGCCAGTCTGAAACTCCTAGTCTCAAGTGATCCTCTTGCATCAGCCTTCTGAATAGCTGGCATATAGGTGCACACCACTGTGCCGTGCTTACACCTTCACTTTTGAGAACATTTACCCCCTCAACTTCCCTATACATACCAACATCCATTCTCTCTTACAGGTCATTAGACCAATAACCAGCAAACTATCATAGACCCTCAAATTTCCCTGAACCCAAACCCTACTGGGTAAAAATTAAGTGGGAAATAACCAAGTATAAGGATGATGGTGGGACAAAAAGCTATCAATGATATTAGGAGTCTCAGTGTGGAAGACCTTCAGGCATCAACCAATAAAGGATGTTTCTTTTGCAGTGGGTTTTTTTTTTTTTTTTTTGGCCAGGGTTGGGTTTGAACCCGCCACCTCTGTACTCCTTTGAGCCACAGGCACCACCCTAAAGGATGTTTCTTGTTAACTATTTATCTATAGGGTCCCACTACCATCAAACCAACTATTGTAAATCAGAAGTAGAACTTAATTGTTTTCCTTGATCTCTTCCTTTGTTCTTCTCTTAACACCAACTCTAGTCAATTACAGCCCTGGCCCCCGATAAAAATAGCTGATGACCAGGAAAAGAGCCTACTTCCTGGTTCAGGAAGCCTACTGCCTTCGTTCCCAAACAGTACCACAGCAAAATTACAGGGCACAGTAGGATATATATATATATTTTTTTTCCTGTTTTTTTGGCCGGGGCTGGGTTTGAACCCACCACCTCTGGTATATGGGGCTGGTGCCCTACTCCTTTGAGACACAGGCACCGCCTTGGATATTTTAAAACTTCTGAGGAAAACCATAATATTCAACACCTGTTGAACACCATGCACACTACTAGCTTGAGATAGGTAGTTAACAGTTTTTATGTTAAATTGCACTTTTTTAATGATATATTATCTTTTTTTTTTTTTGTAGAGACAGAGTCTCACTTTACCACCCTCGGTGGAGTGCCGTGAAGTCACAGGACCCACAGCAACCTCCAGCTCTTAGGCTTCTGCGATTCTTCTGCCTCAGCCTCCCGAGCAGCTGGGACTACAGGCGCACTCCACAACACCCGGCTTAATGATATACTATCTTTGTGAAGCTGAATTTTCAACCATTCTTGTGAGAAAAAGCAAGTAACATATGAAAATAGTGGGGCTACAAAGAATGGGTGTCAAGAAAAAAAAAAGAAAATAGTGGGGAACAGGAAATAAAAGTAGTAAGGTCCAATCTAGTTCCCAGGTTTCAAAAGTTGTAGTGTCGGGTGGCACTTGTGGCTCAGTGAGTAGGGCACCGGCCTCATATACTGAGGGTGGTGGGTTCAAACCCAGTCCTGGCCAAACTGCAACAAAAAAAATAGCAGGACATTGTGGCAGACCCCTATAATCCCAGCTACTCGGGAGGCTGAAACAAGAGAATAGCCTAAGCCCAGGAGTTGGAGATTGCTGTTAGCTGTGTGACACCACGACACTCTACCGAGGGTGATAAAGTGAGACGTCTCTACAAAAAAAAAAAAAAAAAGCTGGACAGTACCAACAGGTATACAAATCATATGAAGTAATTATAGTTATTTAATTTAAGAAAGAAGTAAGTTGTTAGACCTAACTGCTTCATAAGTAGAAGAGTTTCATATTTCTCTTTGCCTTGAAAACTGTGAAAAACACTAGGGACATACTATAGGTAATGTGAACCAAGAATGTGTAGGAGTATTAAGAAAGTCAACATCTCTTTTAATTTACAAAGTAAAGACCTAAAAAATCAGCTCTTTGTTTAGCCAATGATCCATTTTCATTCCCACTTCTTTTTGTTTGAGACAGAGTCTCACTATGTCACGCTTAGTAAAGTGCCATGGTGTCACAACTCACAGCAACCTCAAACTCTTGGGCTTAAGTGATTCTTTTGTCTCACCCTCTCAAGTAGCTGGGACTATAGGTGCCCAACACAAAACTGGCTAAGGCTATTTTTTTGGTTGTAGTTGTCATTGTTTAACAGGCCCGAGGCAGGTTTGAATCCACAAGCCCCGGTGCATGTGGCTGGTGCCCTAACCACTTAGCTACGGACACTGAGAACCCATTCCTACTTCTTCTTGAAATCAGATACACTATTTGTATGGAAAGTATTTTATTTTATTATTATTATTTTTTTGAGACAGAGTTTCACCTTGTTGTGCTTGGTAGAGTACCATGAAGTCATAGCTCACAGTAACTTCAAATTCTTGGGCTCAAGTGATCTTCTTGCTTCAGCTGGGACTACAGGCACCTGCCACAACGCCTGGCTAGTTTTAGAGATGAGGTCTTGCTCTGGATCAGGCTGTTCTCAAACCTTAGGCAATCCACCCGCCTTGGCCTCCCAGAGTACTAGGATTATAGACAAGAGCCACCACGCCCGGCCTATTTGGAAAGTATTTAAAGGGTATTTATTACCCTTTGTTCAGGTCCATAGAAGAATAATCAATGTTAATGTTACCTGAAGTAGTTTAGTTTTATTTATTTTATTTATTTTTTGAGACAGAGACTTCAAGCTGTCATCCTGAGTGCCGTAGCATCACAGCTCACAGCAACTTCCAACGCCTGGGCTTAAGTAATTCTCTTGTCTCAGCCTTCCCTCAGCAGGGACTACAGGCACTTGCCACAACACCCGGCTATTTTTTGGTTGTAGTTGTCAATGTTGTTTGGCAGGCCCGGGCTGGATTTGAACCTGCCAGCTCTGGTGTATGAGACTGGCACCTTAGCTGCTTGAGCTACAGGTGTCAAGCCTCTTTATTTATTTTAAATTATTATTATTATTATTATTATTTATATATATATATATATATTTTTTTTAAATAGAGACAGAGTCTCACTTTATGGCCCTTTGGTAGAGTGCCGTGGCATCACACAGCTCACAGCAACCTCCAGCTCCTGGGCTTAAGCAATTCTCTTGCCTCAGCCTCCCGAGTAGCTGGGACTACAGGTGCCCGCCACAACGCTCGGCTATTTTTTTGTTGCAGTTTGGCCAGGGCTGGGTTTGAACCTGGCTATTTTTTTGTTGCACTTTGGCCGGGGCTGGGTTTGAACCTGCCACCCTCGGCATATGGGGCTGGCGCCCTACTCACTGAGCCACAGGCGCCGCCCTTAATTTTTTTGAGACAGAGTCTCACTCTGTGCCCTGGGTAGAAGAGTGCCAGGGCATAGTCATAGCTCACAGCAACCTCAAACTCTTGCACTTAAGTGCTTCTCTTGCCTCAGCCTCTGAAGTAGCTGGTACCTCAGCCCACCACAATGCCTGGCTAGTTTTTCTAATTTTACTAAAGATGGGGTTTCAGTCTTCCTCAGATGGGTCTCAAACTCCTGGTGATCCACCTACTTTGGCCTCCCAAAATGCTAGGTCTATAGGTGTGAGCCCATGCCCAGCCTACCTGAAGTAGCTTAAAAATGAATTAAATGATGCTCAAGAGAAGTTACTATTTAGTTAAAAAAAAAAAAAAAAAAAAAAAAAATTAAGCTGTTCTGATTACCTAAAGTAAACCATTTCTTTTCAAAATATCATGGCACTTTTTCCTGTGCTCATGAGTAATCCAAAAAGTTACACTGGAACAGTGGTAGAACTTGGGCTCCGGTGCAAATTTTGTGTGCCTTTGTGAAAGTTAATGAACCTTTCTGAACCACCATTATCTCACTTCAAAATGGGAATAACAATATTTACCTCACAGAATTAGGATGAGAATTAAACACAAATTACACAGAAACACTTGACGTTTTCTTGCATATAGCAAACTCTTAGAAAAATGTTGAGTTTTCTCTACCTTCTCTTTAGCAGTGTTGACTAAAATATTCTTGCCCTAGACTCCTCACAACTAGCGCCTTGGTTTGCAGGTAATGACCCTTTGTAACTCCAGAAGACTGACTGAATGGTGGTCACAAGGGAGCACCTTAAGGAGACGCTGGAGAGAGTAGGCATATGGAACCACCCCCAGCTACAAGAGCCCTGAAAGCAGGCTCAGAATTAATTTCCAAATAACTCCACTGATTTCTACACTGTAGATTAATCCAAGTCAAATACTTAACAATGTTACTGCTACTCTTACAAATAAAAAAACTCCTCATTATTAAGAAATACTCAGCTCGGTGCCTGTGGCTCAAGCAGCTAAGGCGCCAGCTGCATACACCCAAGCTGGCAGGTTCGAATCCAGCCCAGGCCCGCCAAACAATGAGGGCTACAACCAAAAAATAGCCAGGCATTGTAGCGGGAGCCTGTAGTCCCAGCTACTTGGGAGGTGGAGGCAGGAGAATCGCTTGACCCTAGTAGTTGGAGGTTGCTGTGAGCTGTGATGCCATGGTACTCTACCCAGGGTGACAGCTTGAGGCTCTGTGAAGAGAAGAGAAGAGAAGAGAAGAGAAGAGAGGAGAGGGGAGGGGAGGGGAGGGGAGGGGAGAGGAGAGGAGAGCTGAGCTCAGATCGGGGCGGATCAGGGGTCTGCGCTCGTGGGGGGTGTGATGGGGGGGCAGGCGGGCGGGGGGGGGGCCGCGGGGGCGCGTGCGGGGGCGGGG
>CAUYPK010039013.1:0-48809 GCA_963574355.1 Loris lydekkerianus | reverse complement strand
ATTCTTCTTAGCAAAGTATCTCAGGAATGGAAGAAAAAGTATCCAATGTACTCAGCCCTACTATGAAGCTAAATTACAGCTTTCACATGAAGGCTATAACCCAACTATACCACAAGACTATGGGGAAAGGGCCAAGGAAGGGAAAGGGAGGGGGGAGGTTTTGGTGGAGGGAGGATATTGGGTGGGGCCACATCTATGGTGCATGTTAGAATGGGTACAGGCGATTGCCCTAATGTACACAGGTATGATTTAACAATAATAAATAAAAATAAAAAAATAAAAAATAAAAAAATATATAGGTTTTCAGTCTCTCCTTTAAAATGGGAATATGAAAATAAAATAAAATAGAATAAAATAAAATAGGAATATTTTTTCGCTGGGTTCAGGACCAGTATTACAGTGAAATAAACCTAACACTCTGTGAGTACAAAATGTCAAAGTGTGCCAAACAGGTCTGTAAGCAAGATAATTTTAATTCAATCTTTAATGAATTAAAATTAATGCAAAAAATCCATAATGAAAAAATCAAAAGTTTAAATGAAGAGAGGCTAATGTTCGTTTCTTTGAACACACAATTACTTTGCCATGAGAATAGTCTTTTTCTTTTTTCTTTTTTTTTTTTTTTTTTTGAGACAGAGCCTCAAGTTGCCACCCTGGGTAGAGTGTTGTGGCATCACAGCTCACAGCAACCTCCAACTCCCGGACTCAAGCTATTCTCTTGCCTCAGCCTCCTAAGTAGCTGGGACTACAGGCACCCACCATATTACTCGGCTATTTTTTGGTTGGAGTTGTCATTGTTGTTTGGCAGGCCCTGGCTGGATTCAAACCCACCAGCTCTTATGTATGTAGCTGGTGGGTGCCTTAGCCTCTTGAGCTACAGGCGCTGAGCTGGAATAGTCATTTTTAATCAGCCCTCTGCTCAGGGTTCACTTGTCCACTGGTCAGATTTATGAGGGTTGACAATGATAATGCAAATAGATCAGAAAACACAAAGCTTTATATATAGTCATGCTTTTTGGTTATAGAGCTTTAACAACTTTTCCCACTTAGTTCAAAATATGGGAAGATATATTTTTGTATTTTTTTAGAGACAGGGTATTACTCTGTCATGCAGGCTGGAGTACAGGGGCATGATCAGTAGCTCACTGCAGCCTCAAACTCCTGGGTTCAAGTCCCCTGGGTTCAAATAATCCTCTTGCTCTACGGCCCGTGGCTAATTCTTTTTATTTTTGTGTAGACAGGGTCTGGTTATGTTGCCCAGGCTCGTTTCAAACTCCTGGCCCCAAGTGATCCTCCTGTCTTGGTTTCTCAAAGTGCTGGTATTACAGATGTGAGCCACTGTGGCGGGCCAAGAGATGAGAAGATAGTTTGATAAGTTTATAGAGAGATACATGCTTCCATTTGATTCAGGTTCCATATGGCTCCATATGGCACTGTTTTGCAGTGAACAGGTAGAACTGAATAGCAGTCGAACCTTTGGATGTAATTGTACTTTCTAGGCTGCATGTTCTCCTCTCAACCTGCTTCACTCACTTGGTCTCCTTTGCTTGCTTTCTACTCATATTTTGAATGTCCACAAGCCCTAGAATTCAGAGCTAAGCCCTTTTCCCTAGGTAAACTCATCCAGAGTTTAAAATTATGGATTTAATTTTGACATAAGGACAATTAATGACAATTAAGGTCATCATGGGGAAGGAAAAGCAGAGAGAGGGAGGAAGAGAGGGGGGTGGGGCCTTGGTGTGTGCCACACCTTCTGGGGGTAAGACATGATTGCAAGAGGGACTTTATCTAACAAATGCAATTAGTGTAATCTGGCTTATTATACCCTCAATGAATCCCTAACAATGAAAACAAACAAACAAGAAAAAACCTTTGAAGTAGAAATTTAGTGGGAATCATGCATAGTTTTGTCCTCCCACGTAAACAATCAGCATTACAAGTTTGGAATAAGGGAGAAGTAGCTTAAAAGCAAATTTATGCCAAAAATTAGTGGCTTTTGTTGACTTCAAGTTCAATATAGGTCAAAGATATGATGTATCTAATAGGAATTATAATGCAATTGTAAGTTACATAAGACCTGAACAACAACAACAACAAAAATACGGGGTAGAGCTTTACTCTGGAGAACTATATAATTTAGGGTTGCATAAAGAAGAATATTGAAAGAACTAGACAGAACAGATAAATCTGATCAGGATGGAGAGGGACCAGGTAAATATTTGGAGAAACTAGGTATATTTAACTTAGAAAGACTTAAGTTATACACATTCAAATATATAAAAGGCAGCCAGCCATAGACCAGAAATTTATTTCAGCGCCAATGATAAATGTTTATAAGAACAGTTTTTAGTTAGTGATAAAACAGATTTCTTCTTTTTGGCACAGGGTCTCACTGTTTTGCCCAGGCTATAGTGCCCTGGTGTCAGCCTAGACCACAGCCTCGTATTCCTGGGTTCAAGCAATTCTCCTCCTGAGTAGCTGGAATTATAAGCACGCACCACAATGCTTGGCTAATTTTTCTATTTTTAGTAGAGATGGAGTCTTCCTTTTGTTCTGGCTGGTCTCAAACTCATGAGCTCAAGGGATCCTCCCGCCTCGGCCTCCCAGAGTGCTAGGATAACAGGTGTGATCCACTGTGCATAACCCTATAAAACAGATTTTTTTAATTAAAAAAAAAGAGAGAAATTATAGCTGTCAGAAATGGGACAAGCAGTGACTAGATGGACACCTATTACAGACAATTGAGCAGAGATTCATGAACAAATTGAGATTTAGGGGATCACTAAAGACCATTCTGATGCTGAGATCAAAAGTAAACCAATAATACTATTCTGAAGCAGATATCAGATCAAACGATCATCATCATGTGTATATATACTGCATTATGCATCAATAAATGAGAATATTCTACCTTTAAAGTTCTATGGAACATAGCAAAATAGTACTCAGAGTGATCAGTAACCATTAAGTAAAATCAGTGAGAACTACTAACAAAATATAGTTAATAGTAATTCATAACAAATTTAATTCAACAAGGAATTTTTTGCAATTTTAATTAGTCCGTTCATTTAAGAGTATTTTCATCTCTCACTATGTTTTAGGTACTATAACATAAGGACTATGCTTAACAATTATTTATTTGAATATTATTTTTTTTTTAGGATCCACTATATGCCCAATTCCATGGTAGATATTAGGAGGCTGTTGGAGTTTTTTGTTTTTTTTTTTTTGTTTTTTTTTTTTAATATAAGACAAAAATCTCTTTAGAGATAACTACCACACTAACACATAAAATACTATATATACAAATTTTATGGCATATGGTGCAGAATAAAAGAAATTATGAAAAGAAAGCATTAGTAAATAAAACAAAGTAAGATTTAAATAATATTTTAAAACTTTGCAGGCTGACACCTTAATGAAGCCTTGTGAGAGACTCAGAGTTGGAGGGTCCAGCTAAACCAATACCTAAATTCCTGACCCACAAAACATGATAAATAATACATGTTTGCTGCTTTAAAAGCCCCTAAATTTGGGGGTAATTTGTTATGCAGCAATATATAACTAATACAGATTTTGTTTAAGAGATATTAATAATATAGTATCTTTAATTATTACTCAAAATATTTGCTGCCCCTTCCTGAAGGAAAATTACACTTTCCACCATATTTACATTAGGTTTAACCATGTAACTTACAACATTTTTCCCCATGTAAGGGTTTTACATCCTCATAATGTTGAATTAAGGAGATGGCATGTGACTTACTTTGAGATATGCTAGTGCAGCTGTAGGCAAGCCACAATGACATGTAGCATGAGTGAAAAATAATACCTTTGTACTACATACGCATAAGGCCCTGGTGGTTCAATAGCAAAATACTACACTGAGAGTTTTGCATTCATGTGTTAATATCCTATATCCTGACTGACATAAATCACTGAACTTTGAATAGATGGAGAATAGAAAAATACCAAAAACAAAGGTAAGGGATCTGAGCTCTGTCTAAGTTACTACAATGTCTAGAACTTAAAAAGGACTGGATCTGACTCCAACAAAAGGCCCATGTTGGGTAATTGTGTGGGTGATTGGATGGACTGGATAAGATCACATATGAAGGTTCCTGACTGTCAAGATATATAGTGTGGATATTGTATTGATATGTAAAGTTCTGAGCAAAAATAAAATTTAAGGGGTATTCTAGGGAGATTGGTTTTGGATTACACAAAGGATTAAGATTTAGGAATAGAATTTAGCTGTCTAACTAGTGGGGGGGGAAGTGAAAATTTGATTATGTGACAATATTTGTGAACTACAAATAATTAACTCTATTTGGGATCTAATGCCACAGAAATGCTGCATGATAAACCACCTCAAAATATACATAAAACAATAAAGCATGTGTTTAACTCATAAGTCTCCAAATTAACCTAGTGGTTCTGCTGGTCTTGGCTGGACTTGCTCACATGTCTTGGAATCAGTGGGCTGTCAACTGAACTAGGGTGACCTTGACTGAGACAACTGAGGCAAATCAGTTCTGCTCTGCTTGTCTCTTTACTTTTTTAAAAATAATTTATTGAAATTCACGTAAGATAAAACCAACTCAATGGCATTGACTAGATTTTAAAGTGAACAACTCAATGGCATTTAGTAGATTCAAAATGTGCAACTACCACCTCTGCACAGTTCCAAAACATTCCCATCATTCCGAAGTAAAACCACTTATATATTAAGCAGTCTCTTCCTAGATCCCTACTCCCCCAGGCCCTGGCAAACACCAATCTGTTTTCTGTCTGTATAGATTCATTCATTTGGGATATTTCAAATAAATGGAACCATACGATATGTTAAAAAAAAAAAAAAGAAATTATGGATTTAAATGTCATCTATATGCCAGTAACCCTCAAACATGTGTTCATTCCTAACCTCTCCTAAGAGTTCCAGATTTAAATACTATGACTTCCTACTTGATATTCAACTGGATTACTAATAGGATTATAAATTTGACCTATTCAAAACAGAACTTTTGCTTTTTTTTCTTCTCAAACTTCTTTCTTTTCCAATCTTTTCCATCTCAGTAAATGATATCATCATTCTTCCAATTATTGAGATCAAACACATACAAGTTCTCTTTGATTTATCTAATTTAATCCTCCACCTTTAAACAACTATGTATTACTGACCCTAGAGGAAAAAATGGAAATCTATTCATTTTTTTTCCGTCTCTACATCTACTATCATACCTAAGATATCACTGTCTTTTTTCCTAAGTATTGGAAAAGGCTTTCAATGGTCTGTTTTAAATTTGCATTTTATCCTCCACTCCATTCTGTTCTCCATTTAGTAGCCAAACTGATCTAAAATATAAATCAGATTATTTTACCCCCCTTCCCCCCACTTGAAAAACTTACCCTCCTGCTTTAAAAGCCTTTCTGTTGCAATTGGACTAAAATCCACACTTCTGTGACCTAAAAAACATATTGCATGATCCTGCATCATGATACTCCAACAACACTGGCTTCTATATTCTCAGGAACACTCCAGGCCCAGTCTCTCCTAGAGGTCTTTTATATTCCTTTGGACCATTTTGCTCTTTCCACAGGTACTCATGTGGCTGATTTCTTCTCATCATTCAGATCCTAGCTTACTTCTCAACTCCCCATAGAGGCTTCTTTACACAGCCTGTATACAAAGGTCCCTTGGCTATTCTCTCGCATAACACCTCCTATCTTGTGAAATAACCTTACTTATTTCCTTGTTTGTTTGTTTTTTTCTTCCCTCATGTGAAGTTCTCTGAAATATTGCCAGAATCTAGTTTAATGTTAGGTAAGAAGAGATGCTCAGCATAAGTGCTTGCTGAATGAATGCCTACCTAAGTCCATGAATGAATAAATAAAACCAGCCAACAGAAAGCTCTCATCTTTATCTGAGGAAGAAGATCTTAATAAGGAGTATTTAACTGTTATATACCAACTAATGAACCATTCAAATTAAATTTCGCTCCATAAACACAAGGCTTTGTTTTTAAAATGGATATTTCCATAAACTCCCTTCATAGCAAAACATTTCACTTGAGAGAATACACAAATCCTTAATGTAAAACCAAACTCAGTATCAGAAAATGAACTTAGAGAAAATTTAATAGTTAATGATGACCACATAAAACTATGTGAATTATAAAGTAACTGGAAAATGAAGACAAAGAGATTTAGAAAACAGTAGAAGCAGGTGAAATTTTAGAGAATAAAAAGATGGCTTTTTCTGTGACTTTTATTTTTCAATACCTTTAGATAGCATCAGCTTTTGCCTACATTTCTGTTTCCCATATAACGGAGGTTTTCTGGCTGCCATAGAATCTGGCCATCAAAGACAGAAATAACCACATCAAAAGATAACTGACTTTAAATCAATTTGGTCCTCTCATTATTGTGATCCTTCTAAACTGGCAGCAAAACCCAAGATATAATTTTTAGATGTTTGTTCTTCATTTCCTAGCTGTGTTTTTGATATATCACCATTTATGATGTTTATAAGCAATTTTATTGATATATATAAAATAGATCATGAATTTGCCTTTTGAGTATACAATTTAAATGATTTTTAGTTTAAAAGTTAGTTTAAGTTTTAAATGGCAGAAGTGGCTATCTGCCATTTCTGAACATATCATATAAATGGAATCATACAATGTGTTTGCGAATACGCAGTATGTGTTTCTTTCAGTTAGCATAATGTTTTTTACTTTTATCCATGATGTAGAATGTGTAGGTTTTAATTGTTAAATATATTCAATTATATGGATACATTCTGTCTATTAATTAGTTGATGGGTTGTTTCTAGTTTTTGGCTATTATATATAATGCTGCCATGAATATTTACATAAGGGCCTTTGTGGGGACTTGTTTTCATTTCTCTTGGTAGAGGCCTAAGAGTGGATATGCTGGCTTATATGGTAGTTTTATATTTAACTTTTTGAGAAACTTCCAAATAACTACATTTTACCTTCTCACCAGCAATGTATGCATGTTTCCATATCTCTACATTCTCACAAACATTTGTTCCTGTAATTTATTAGTTATTCTAGTGGTTGAGAAGTGGTGTCTCACTGTGGTTTTACTTTGCATTTTTCTAATGACTAATGCTGTTGAGCATCTTTTTATGTGTTCAATAACCATTCTTGTATCTTGTTTGGTAAAATGTCTTTGCATAAATTTAGTCTAATTTTGACTGGGATTTTTTTTATTACATTTTAAGAGTTATTTGTAAATTCTGGATGCAAGTTCTTTATCAGGTATGTGTTTTGCTTGTGTATTTGCAAATCTATTTGTTTTACTTTCTCAGTGTAACTTAAAATATACAATTTTTGAATTTTGAACTTCAATTTACCATTTTTTTATGGGCTGTGCTTTTTGTGTCATATGTAAGAAATCTTTGCCTAACCCAAGTTCTCAAAGATTTTCTCCAATGCTTTATTCTAAAAATTTTACTGTTCTAGCTTATACATGTACTAAAGATTATCATTTTTATGTATAGCATGAGGTAAGGGTAGAAATTCACTTTTTTACAAGTGTATATTGAATTGTATCAGTACCATTTATTGAGTAATCATCCTTTCCCCAGTGAGCTTCCTTGGCATATTTGTCAAATATCAATTTACTATAATAATTTATTTTTGGAGTAATGTATTTCATTTATCTATATATCTATCCTTATATCAGTATTACATTGTCTTAACAACTGCTATTTATAGTAAGTTTGGAAAGTGTGAAGTGAAAGTACTGCAACTTTGTCTTTTCAGAATTGTTTTGGCTATTCTAAGCCAGCATTCCCAAATAAATTTTAGAATTTGCTTGTCAAGTTATACAAAAAAGCCAGACAGAATTTTGATAGGAATTGCACTGTATCCATAACTCAGTGGATAATTTTCATTTAATTAGTGGAGAATATTTTGTAATGTGTAACATGTTGACTACCTCCTCATGAAATTTTATGAGTATTTTGTAAATAGAGATACAAGATATAATTTCCCATTTTCCCTATGTATGGTGACTTTTGGGACACCCTTAGGCTTCATCTCTCATAAAATCCATACTTTTACAGTATACTACAGAGGTTTTTAGTAAATTTAGAGTCATGCAATCATCACTACTATCTAATTCCAGAACATTTTCATCACTCTCAAAAGAAACTCTATTCCCATTAGCACTTAATCCCCCATTCTCTCCTACCCCCAGTCTGTGGCAACCATTAATCTAGTTTCTTTCTCCAAAGAATTGCCTATCCCAGATATTTCAAACCAATGGACTAATACAATATGTGGCCTTTTGTGTCTGATTTCTTTCACTTAGCATGCTTTCAGGGTACATCCATGTTGCAGTATGTATTAATAGTTCATTCTTTTTTATGGGTGAATAATAATATATTCTATGGATTTTTTTTCATCCATTAAACATTTATTGGACATTTTGTTACTTTTTTGGGTTTATGAGTAATGCTGCTATTAACATTCCCATATAGATTTTGTGTGGACATGTTATAATTTTTCTTGACTGTAGGAGTGAAATGGCTGGATCATTTAATCCTTTGTTTGTTAAAGAAGCTGGCTGGATCATTTAATCTTTTGTTTGTTAAAGAAGCCATTTTTGGTTTTTGGGTTCTTTAAAATTATTTTTTATTAAATCATAACTTTGTACCTTGATGCATTTATGGGGTTCAGGGTACTGCTTCAATATTATATGTGAAGTGTTTACATTGAACTAATACATAGTCAGAATTATACTCATTGCTTAATACTTTTGAAATGTACCATTGCATCATGCACATTAGCTAAGGTCCTCCCAGATTACATTTAATCTTTAGAGGAACTGCCAAATGTTTTCTACAGCAATTGCATACCATTTTACATTCCCACCAAGCAATATATGAGGATTCTATTTTCTCCATATCCTCCATTGTCTTATTATAGGCACCTTAGTGGGTGTAAGGTGATATTTCATTGAGTTTGATCTGCATTTCTCTGGAGGCTAATAATATTGAAAATCTTTTCAGGTGCTTATTTTCCATTGGCATACTTACTTGGAGAAATGCATATCCTTTGCCCATTTTCAAACTGTGTTATTTATCTTTTTGTTAATGAGTTGTAATAGTGTTTTCATATATTCTAGATACAAATACCTCATGAGATACAGGATTTGCAAATATTTTCTCCCATTCTTGTGGAAGTCTTTTCACTTTCTTCATTATAATCTTTGAAGCAGTTTTCTTTTTTTGATGGTGTAACTTATGTATTTTTTTTCTTTGTCCTTTCATTGTCATATCTAAGCCTACATTCCTTAAGCCTGTTCCGTAAGCCTAGGTTTACACTTATGATTTCTTCTAAGAGTTTTATTATTTTAGCTGTTACATTTAGGTCTTTGATCCATTTTGAGTTAATTTTTGTATAAACAGTTCCTAACTCATCATGGTTGTGCTTATGATTTTGTGACATTAAAATGGTGAAGAAGCAATACACATTCAGTAGAAACACTACATTAAGTGCCTATACAGTTATTTGATGTCTCACTTTCAGTATGATATTCAATAAATTAGATGAGACCCCCAACACCTTATTATAGATAGGCTTCTGCTAGATGATTTTGCTGAGCTAGACTAAGGTTATGAGCATGTTTAAGGCAGGTTAGGCTAAGTTATTAGGCTCAGAAGGTTTGGTGTATTGAAGGTATTATCAACATATGATGGGTTTATTCAGGATGGAAGTAAAAAAGCATCTGTATATGGGGTGATGTATCACTTCATTCACTTCAGTTTGCATGGGAATATTCAGTTGTCCCAGCACCATTTTCTTAAAGGACTATTCTTGAATGACTTTGGCACCATCATCATCAATACCATGGATCTTAAACAATAAAGTATCAAATTACAATGTTATAATGGTAATTCTATCTCACATTTGTTTCTGACAATTGAAAGATTGTAATCTTCTCATATTTATAACACTTGAAAAAAATTTCAGTGGCAGGTTCCATTTTAGACTTATATTAATCTATCAGTTTGATAGTTATAGTCAATACCTTGAAGAAACTTCTTTGTTAGGATTCTATTCGTATCAGGGAAGAATATGATACCAAACTTTTTTAAGTAGAATTCTTTGTGCTGTATGTTAGAGAAAAATCACTCTCCTTTAACAGAAATGAAACTTATTATCTCATATAAAAGTAAGTCCATATAAGGGGACTAGGCACATTCTTGGCTGATTCAGTGGCTTTATGTTATCATAAGTAACTGGTTTCTCCTTTGTCTCTTCCATCTGCAATGTTGGCTTCATCATCAGAATGTTAGAAAGATTGATTTTACAGTTCCAGCAACATACTGAGATGCAATAATTTACAGGAAAAAAAGAGCATCAGTTCCAATATAAACTCTCTCTAAACTATACTTTGTATATCAAGTTAGAACAAATTCAGATGAAGAGGTAGACAAAACATGTTAAAAAATAAATTTTCATATTATTTTATTCTGCTTAAAGAAAAAAGTATGGCTTGGGTAGAATGTGTCCTTGGCAAAACTATTCAGTGTCCCCTGTAATAGGATTATATGTTCCTATATCCCTGG
Source organism: Loris lydekkerianus (assembly GCA_963574355.1). Lineage (NCBI taxonomy): Eukaryota > Metazoa > Chordata > Mammalia > Primates > Lorisidae > Loris > Loris lydekkerianus. The sequence continues at coordinate 38,203 of CAUYPK010039013.1, read as the reverse complement.
TGACATACTTGGCCATATGATTTCATTTGGCCAGTTATATATTTCACTTGCAAGCAGAAGCCAAAAGATTTATTGAATGGGTCTATTTTGTTCTTCTTTTCCTTCTGCCAAAATACCAAAACAAACACACAAACAAAAATGAAAAAAACTATCCCAAATAATAGCTGTTCCTTTAGCCTGAGTCTGGAAATGAAGATGAAGGAAATAGCTACAGCATTGAAAGATTTAAAAAAAAAAAAAAAGTAAGAAATAAACCTTTGTTATTATGAATTAGTGGAATTTTGGAATTGTTTGGTCCCTCAATATAATTTAGTATGTTGACTGATATGGAAATTGGCACCAGGAATGGGGTGCTACTCGAATAGAACTTCATATAACACAGGCTTTAGGGTTGGGCAGAGGTGGCGAGGAGAAAGTTACTGGCAGGTGGAAAAAAGTTGATGTGTTTTGAAGCAGCAAAAGTTTAGGGAAAATTGATGCCCATGATGTAAAAGTCAGATATCATATCTAGTAAGTTACAGCTTTAGGTGAAAAAGTTGAGATCAAAAAATATTAGTAGTACATCTTGCTATTGCCTGCCCTTTTTAAGCAAAGTAAAACAAAACGAAAAATTCAGAAAAGAATTGGCTAGTTTGTAAGCAAAAATGAAACAGAAAATATCAGAATTTCTTAAGAGTTGCAGAATTGGAAAATGCATCCAATTCTCAAATCTTAGCACTGAATTCTAAATATAAAACTGAGAGTATTTTGAGTCTAATATTTAATATGGACACTATATATTCAACAAATCTCTGAATAATTAAGGTGGCATTCAGTAAATCTTTTTAATTGAAAAAAAAATGGCTTTGGAAAGAGGCAAAAGTATGCTAATCAACTATTCACATGTCAGCAAGTATGTCTAGAGATACAGAGAAAAGAACTGTTGGCATAACTTTCAGCATATGGAGTTGACCAGAATTAAAGATATTTATGAGAAACTTGGACTGACAAGAGTCATATGCTACATGAAAAGACGGTGACTGAGACTTAAATCAGCTCTTGGGACCCATTTTCCATGGGTAGAGAGAAGGTTGAGGAAGCTGCACAGCCCCCTAAAAAGGCATATTCTTCAATGCCCTTTTCAGATGTAGCCAAAAATCACGAAAAAGGTTAAAAAATTGTCATGGAAAAGAATGTCATGAGAAGCTACTTTCAGAGCATAAATAGTGACTAATCAAGGGACATGCTTTGCTCCCCAGTGTAAAAGGTCCTTATGGAGTCTGTAGGATTTCAGAATATGTATGCTCTAATAACTGCTATGCCTCTACTTATTCCTTTTTTAGTAATAGGAGCATACATTGAAGTTTTTGAGTTCCTCATCCCTGTTCTTCTGTCATGTACTGGCCCTCTGAAGAATAGATAACTTACCTTTTCTAGTTCATATGTGTCTGGATCAGAGGAACCATGTCCATGCTTTACAGAGAAACTAATTACAGTATCTTGAACTTTGAGCCTAACACTGTAATTGGAGGGACTATTGAGTTACATTCTCTAGGTAGAAAATGAATATATTTTGCATACAGAAGAGAAAGAAGTGGAGTTGTGACAAGAGTATGTAGTATGGTAGATTACATTGTATTATTGTTCAAAATACTTGGTGCTTCTCCCTGAGGGAAGAGTATACATCCCTAGTCACTGATATCAGGCTTTTCCATGTTACTTCTTTTGGCCAGTAAAATATGAGAAGCCACTTGATATCTTCATTTTAAAATAGAAGCTTTACAAGCCATTTTATGGTTTTACTATATTCTTCATTTTCCTTTACTGAGACTGGCAATGTTCCGGGTATGGGCTGCTCCCTTACATGGGTCCCAGAATGAAGACACATCAAACAGAGCTGTAGCTAACGAATATAAGAAATGATACAAGACCAGGAAATATTATTATTATGCTATATTATTTTAAGCATCTAAGATTTGGGGTTGTTTTGTTATTGCTGCATAAAATAATGATTTCAATTAAAGTCATACACCACTTAGCTATGGGGATATGTTCTGAGAAATGCACTGTTAGGTGATTTCATAATTGTGCAAACATCATAGAGTGTACTTGCACAACCTTAGATGGTTTAGCATCCTGCTCAACTAGACTATATGGCATAATCTATTGTTACTAGGCTACAAACCTGTACACCACGTTACGGTACTGAACACTGTAGGTAACTACAACACAGTGGCAAGTATTTGTGCATCTAAACTTAACTAAGTACAGAAAAGGTATTGTAAAAATATGGTATAAAAGATGAAATGTGGTAGACCTATATAAAGCACTTTATCATGAATGGAACTTGTAGGATTAGAAGTTGCTCTGGGTGAGTGGTGAATGAATGTGAAGGCCTAGAACATTACTGTACACTTCCGTAGACTATGAACACTATAGACTCAGGCTACATGAAATTTATTAAAAAATTCTTTCTTCAGTAATAAATTAACCTTACCTTATCATAACTTTTTTATTTTATAAGTGTTTTAAACCTTTTGACTCTTTTTTAAAACCTTTTGACTCTTTGTAATAATAGCTTAAAACGCAAACACATTGCACAACTGTATAAAAACACTATCTGTGTATCATTATTCTGTAAGTTTTATTCTATTAGAAATTTTACTTTTTATTCTTTATTTTTTAAACATTTTTGTTAACAAAACACATTAGTCTAAGTGTCAGGATCATCAAGATGTCACTAGGTAACAGAAATTTTTCAACTCCATTATAATCTTACAGGACCATTACTACATGCAGTCTATGGTTGATCAAAATGTCGTTATATAGTACATGATTGAATTTCTGTCCTTTTGATTCTTTTAATACATCAAAAGAGGCCATAATATACAAAGGAATATTTTGTTTCCTTAATTAGACTTAATTCTAAAGTCTAAAACATTAGAAAAATACTTATTTTAAAATAAGCCCTGGCACAACTCTAATCTGCCCATCTAAATTTACATAGTATCAACTTTTCTACTTAAATATGTGTAAGGTTGTAACATTGGAATAAATGATGCTATTATCTCAATATTCAATCAGAGAATTTGCTGTTCCCAATATACTCAGTTTAAATTCATATTGTAATACACAAGCCCTATATACTGTACTTATTCATAATTGCATGTGTTCCAAATTAAAATAATTTGTTACAGATAAAAAAGACAAATGCATCCTTTGGATTTCTTTTATAGAAATGATTTTTGATATCACACATTGAATATTTTTATACACCAAAGAATTTTCTAAATTAAATCCATTCAGTTCTCAGCATGTTGCAACTAAGAACAACTATTTGAAGCATAAGAGGAGACAGGTTACCTATAACAATTTGTTTTGGCTGAATGTGGCAACAAAAGGAAATGGTTATAGAGTATTAACAGCATATCTCTCAGTGTCTTCTAATCAGAAATGAAAATAAAAATATGTAAATTTCATATTTTATTACATTGACATTATTTATGATGTTCTTACATACTGAAAAGTTTACCCAAGATTATATTATAAAGGAAATCATAACCAGAATAAGTCCTACTGTTTATAAACAGGATTACTTCCTGGCAAACTAAAGAAAGATTTCCTAAGCAAGTATATAAACAGAAAACAAAGCTGCCAAAGTCTCTTTAAAGATTTATATTTTTCTATTTAGTGTTAACATTTTACCCTAAAGGAATCAGAAGAAATATTATTGTAGAAAATCAAGGATTGAAAAAAAACCAAACAAGCCAAGAAAAGAGATAAATAAGGCAAAGAAATGGGAGGGAGAAAACTAAAAAGCTAAAATAATTCAATGAGTGTTAAGAAACTTAATTCTAATCCTGTATTAGTAAAGTAGCATATTCCCCAAGCAATATTATACAGAGATTAAATATTGTGCTTTGTAGAAGTCTGAGCCCTGTTTTCAGTAGAACCATTTTATTATCTAAATATAGCTACAATTAATTTTAGTTTAGTTGATCGCATTATCCACGATTTCCATTTGAAAGATTATCTGAAGCCTTCTACCTTTATTGTTAAAACTATCAGGCCAACAGTGAAGTAGTAGGACTGGGAGAAGACCAAGATAGCAGGGAAGGGCAGTACAAATGCTTGCATATTTCCAACTACAAGCCCTAGAAATGCAGCAAAACATCTTTCACTTGAATTTTCGTGGGATCTGAATTATAAAATATTTTAAAATGATGTTTTATACTTTAGATATATAAAGTAAAGCTAGTTGATGACAGCAGTAGTTTAGATCTGATTTTGTTTTACAAATGTTTGAAAACTTTGTGCAAGCACTAGCTCTGTTACTCTGCACTCTTCATTTCCATACTCACAGCCACATTTACAAATTTCATCCATTCTACAAGAATTCTTAGTCTCTCTGACCTGTTCTACTTATTTGTAAAATGGGGGTTAAGTTGTTTTACCTACTTCTTATGATGGTTGTGAGAATTCAAAAAATGAAAACACACAGGCACTTAGATTAGGGCCTGACATACATTAAGTTCTTACTTAATTTTAGCTCTTTCAATTACAGAGAAAGCAGAGGAAAAATTGCATTATTGACTGTTGCCAACAACATTGTTGCCAGAATGTCTGGCATCTGGTACTTCTAATTAATGGTTGAGAAGAACCAACAAAAGAATTCCAGGTAAAGGTGAGCAGTAACAGTTTCTAAACTGGAGGAAGTTCAAAGGAGTGTAATCACTGGGGGAGAAAGGCACTGGGTTCTATAGACAGCGTATTAAAGCAACTTACTTTCCCTGGAAATTGTATTAGTAAAATGGATCACAGTAATAAAATATAAACAGACCCCAATCTTCAATTAAATTTGGGTGATTAATACAGATTACTCATTAGGAAAGAGTAGTAAGTTTATCACAATAAAATTTTGTGGTATGACATAAATGTGGATCGAATATATTTTAGAAATGCCTAAAGGTCATTACAAATGATTTTACAAAAAAAGGGAAAGAATTGGAGGCATAGCAGTCATTAGGTCATACGTGGGTACATATTCTGGAATCACATAGACTCCTTAAAGGCCTTTTACCTGGGGGTGAGGAAATGTCCCTTGAGCGTCACTATTTATGCTCTCTGAGGAAGCTACTTATGACTTTTGTGTCCATAACTCTTTGTTCACTCCCTTTTTCATTATTTTTGACCACGTTTGAAAATGGCATTGCAGAACATGCCTTGGGGTGGTGGGGGCTATGCAGTTTCCTCAGCTTGTTCCCATGGAAAATGAGTCCCAAGAGCTGATTTAAGCACTTTTTTGCCTACAAAGTTAACTGTCAGACCTTTGAACGACAATAGCTTTGATGGCCATTCCTGAAAAAGAGTTCCAAAATTGCTTTGAAGGGTGGACTGGGTGCTGGCATTGTTTCATAGCTTCCCAAGGAGAGTACTTTGAAAGTGACCATAATGATATTCAGCAATGAGGTATGCAGCACATTTTCTAGGATGAGTTCACAACTTAATTGTCTGACCTCGCACGTGGGCATCCAATAACATTGGATATTCTATTCCTAAGCAGCTTAAAGAATCTAGACTTGAATCTTAAGAGTTAATGAAAATCTTGGGATAATGAAAAGGCCTCATGATATCTGGATTACACATATGTACATCAAATCATAAAGAATGACAGAGAACCTTTCTTTCATATTCATTTCTTGATACATATTTAGAATTTAATGTTATTATTATTTTTTAAATCACTAAATGTATGCTGATACTATAATGGCCATCTGCTTTTGGCTACCTAATATCTAACCACCTGCTTTGTAAGAGGACTCAGAATTTCCTTTAGAAAATAATTCTTTCCCATTTCTGGTTATGTGGTTAGATGTACCCCACTGCCAGCTAATCAACATAGCTCATCTCCTTGGTTGCAGTGATTGTTTTAAGAAGGAGCACTTAATTCAGCCTTACACATATTTATTGGACCAAAGTAGTTAGTTCAGAGATAGGCATATGACTGATCAGAATGAAAGTGAACTTCAGACTTGGCCCCTAAATGCTTTATTTGGTGACATAAGGATTGAGATTGAGAATGCTGTAGCCATTCTGTGACCAAAGGAGAGCTATATAAAGTTGGAGCCAACCTAGAGGAAGCAGTGTGAAGATGGAAATCCTGACAACATTCTTAACCTCTAGCTGCAGCTGGATTTACACTAGGTTATTAAAAAATCATTGCAAAATCCAATGTTATGAAGTTTGCCTCTTATGGTCTTCTAATACTGTCTTCTAAGCCAATATTAACTGGCTTTAGGTTAGGGATAGTTACCTACGAAAAATTTGCCACTTGGATCTAATTTAACTTTTCCCCAAAAAAACTTGAATATTTATGTCATTTAATAATAAGTCAGTATTAAATATACACTCAATTTAATCTTTTCAAAGATAATTTTACAAATATGTTTGCTTTTCTAAACCTAAGTTCTTGGCATGTAAAACTAGGAAAACATCTGTATCTAAATATCTAGTGACTAGAATAGGTTTTCTGCTTGTTTTTGTATTTTTCCTGAGAAAACTTTTAAGTAATAGCTAATTTTGGAAATTTAAAATTTATTCATAACTTTTAAAGTACTTTCTATCTAAAGATACAGCCAGGAAATAGGCATCATAGAATCTCATAGACTAAGGAGGGAGGAAAAAAACTCATATGGAAAATCTAAAAATAGCAAAACCCTCAAAAACTTTCCCTATATCACATCTTCTTGAAAAAGGAAGACATCACTACTCTCAAATCAACAAATGAATGACTCAGGTATCACTAATTTTCTTTGATAATAACTTGCTTAAAACTAAAAAATATGCACGGTTTCAAAACTATTATATCAACTCAGCATTATTATCACTCATAAAGCTATTCCATAATTGGAAAAAAATTAAAATAACCCTTCCCATATTAAGTATATTTAGATTATTGTGCAGAAGAACAGATTCTGATCATCAAGCCAATGTCTTTTTTCCAATTAGCCAAATAATTTGATTATGAACTGTCATCAAAATATAAACTATATTAAGGTAAATACAGTACATTCTTAGTTCCAAAAATATTGTTTCCTGTCAAAATGATAATGATACTTGTCAAACTTGAATGACTACATTGGCATACAAAGACTGTGCCACCCATTAAAAACTGTTTCTAGTCTATTCCATTTTAAATACTAACCAATATCCTTCAACAATATTAATATACCACCAAATTACTTTTTTTAAATTACTTTCTTTATAGAACAAAGACATGCACTTTAAAGCTTGTAAAGTGACGAATTCTTAATGTTGTCAAATTAAGTTAAGCAATTTAACACAATTACTGAATGTACTGACTTCTCAAAAAATTGCAGCAATTAAAGAAACTGTTTCCCTGTCTTTTATAATGTACATAAATAACTTGGTTTCAGCCAAGTTATTCTGGCAGGCTGGCTTTTTCCCCCCGAATTCTGGTCAACATGCTGAAGTCCAATCTAAGTTTTTGTTCATAATTTGTATTTATCCAAATTGAATAAAAGCATTACTATTATAAAATTGGATCTCCTCCTTTCTCTGATTTTGAATTCATACTGTTAAAATACTTCACATTCTTATTTTGCTTTATAGCCACCAATGTCAATTTTAATAAAGGGTACCCTTACTATAGACAAAATAACGTTGTTCTGAGTTGGGCAGCTTTCAGATTTGTCCATTGCCTGGATAGGTCCCATACCACGCTTGCTACTTAATACCCAACTATAAGAACTTGTTAGAAGTTAGGAGGGTAAGGAGATAATGTTGGGCCTTGGGCTATTACACTTTCGCTCTAGGAAGTGAGGACATCGAAGTAAATGATGTTTCTTCCAGCCTTAAATCGAACAAAACGGTGACGAGAAATAAAAACTCCTGAGTAAAATGGCATGCTGATACACTGTAATTAATCATTTCCAAGTCTGATTTGTTTTTCATCAACATTGAGACATTAGTTCACCCTTTAGTTGAAGACAAATAATAAAACATCAATTAATTCAGATAATCATAGCGGTATAATAGAAATAAATTAGGGCAAAGTTGTGTATTTTACTTCAGCTATGGTGTCAAAACACACTTTCTAGAGACCCAAGATGATTGTTAGAAACCTTACAATGTCCTCTAGAGTCCTCTTGTATTCTTATTGTACTGTTTGCTATTTGTATAGTATTTGTCAAAAACTGCTTTGTGTTATAATGCAAATGACCATTTGAGATAGGCCAAAAAATACCCACATAACACCAAAAAGAAAAAAAAAAGATGCCTTCCTCCCCATCGTCTGGCATTGGTTCAGAAGCACTCACCTCTGTCATTTGCTAATCTCTCTGGTCTGGCATCCATTTGGCTCTTTGAATTTCTCTAAGAGCCATATCTTAAAACCCTTTACCTCCCTCATCACCTTGTTTTTTTGTTTGGTTTGTTTGTTTGTTTGTTTTTCTCGTATCCATGATCTCTTTTCTGATTTCCTCAACTGGCTCTGCTGTAAATTCTATATCTACATCACCACGTGAACTCCCTGGAAACTGAGAATATTTTCTTATTTGGAAAAAATGGTCTTTGGAGATGTGATTAAGGATCTTGAAATAGAGAAATTACCTCAGATTATCCAAATGAGTCCTAAATGCTAATATAAGCTTCTTTGAAAGAGACACAGAAAAAATAAACATAGAAGAGGAGGACCATGGAGGTGAGGCAGAGTAGAGAGATTTAGCCACAAGTCAAAGGATGCCAACAACCACTGGAAACTGTAAGAGTCAAAAGCCAGATTCTCCTCTAGAGCCTTCAGAGGGAGTGTGGCCCCTGCTTACATAGTGGTTTTGGACTTCTGGCTGCCAGAACTATGAGAAAATAAACTTCTGTTGGTTTAAGCCACTCTGTGGTAATTTGTTACAGCAGCTTCAGGAAACTAATATGCCCTTCCAATGTTATTTCCTATCACTGAATTCATGGCATTTATCACAAGTGGCAATTATTTACTAGTTCTTTTATCATCTATCTCTATCAACATGCAAGCTCCTTTAAGTGGGCAGGGGGCTTCACTGTATACCCAGTATCATAGCATGGTATTTAGAGCATATTATGTTCTTAAGAAACTTCTGTTAAATTAAATTAATAAATGTACCCCATAGGTAAGTCTTATAAGACAAGAGACCATGTCTATTAATCATAATTTCCAAAGCCTCCAGCATAGGGCCTTGCAAAAAAACTGTTACAGTACTAACTTTGAGCTCTAGCAATCAAGAAGTCTGAATTTTAGACCCTCTACTGCAATTTACAGATGTGCCATGGCCATGGCCCCACCTCTATCTTCTATACATCTATTAGGCTCAGCACATTTAAGAGGGTTTGAGCTGTTCATCTTAGAGCTGGTAAGGAGTAGATCCAGATCTCATTCATTTTCACATCCTTAACACGATCTATAGTGGTTGGTAAACAGTAGGGACAATATTGAGGTTTTTGGATAAAGTAGAATGATATCCAGCTTTAGTGTCAGCCATAAAAGAAATCCAACATTACATCCTTGAGTAAATTCCTAATCAACTCTGAATCTCAATATTTGCAATTGAATGGAGTTTAACTCTTATGTCATAGAATCATGAACCTATGAATCATTGGGCCTTAGGAAGTCCATGAGTGGTATGTGTTCATTATTAACCTACTGGCTTAATACAGCCAGTAGTGTACCATTAGACAAGAGTTCTTAATTAGCGTCACATCACTTACTAGCCACATGAAAGTGGGCAAACATTTAACCTTTCTGAAACTCAGTTCCTTAGTCAAAAGTTGGCAAATATACTTTCCATGTAAGAAGTGGTTCTGACATATAAACAAAATGAAATAACTGAATAGTTACACGTAAGAGTGCGCGTCTCAATAATGTGATTTTAAGCAAAACCCCTTGGATTATGAACATGTACAGTCATCTTAAGTAAATATTCCCACTTCTAGGGTCTTCTGAAACAATGAAAGAGTCCAGCAGACCCTTCTACTGACTCAACGAACCCCAGTTTGAAAACCTTCGAACCAAAAGCCGCGTGAGGGTTCCGCGAGCTCATGATTCTATCCCCTTCAGCTAGTTATCAGTAACTAGCTACTCTATCAGTGTATAAAACAAGAAGAGACCAAGCCAACGCGACAGGTGCTCTAGTGAATCCAGTACCTGGGTGAGCTCTTAAACCAGCTAAGGTTAAGCTTTTTCGCTGACGGAGGTCAAAACGTTAAAGACAGCGCCTGTCACAGGTTGGACTTTCCACCATTTCTCCAAGAGTCCCGCGGTTGCCTGGGCAACACGGAGTCACGGCGTCCAGGAGATTAGATAGCGCAACGCGCAGGCGCTTCGTGTCAGCCAATGGGTGCGGCCGGAACTCTGGCGTCTCCGAGCCCCGCCCCTTTCCGATCGGATTCGAGGGTGGGGCGGCAGCGGGAGCTCGACCGCTTTCCTAGGGCAGCGGGCGGTTGTTGGTGGCTTCGCTGCTGGGTTCCTCGTCACGTAGGTTACGCACACAGTCCTTCCCCAGGGACAGTCCGGAACCCGCCCAGGCAATTGAGCCCTCTCCAGACCCGGGCACTCCGGAGGCTGGAGTCGCGATGTTTCGGGTCGAGGGCTCGAGGTGTAGCTGACCAGGGCCCATAGGGGCTGAGAAGAGCTTGCCCGAGTCGGGGCCGAGCGCGAAGCCTTTCCCAGCCCTTCGGGCCCCCGGGTTCCCGCCCGCCGATTTCCAGCCGTCAGGGTCACGCCTCTGGAATCCCCGAACTCTGTGCCCCCCAAGCCCTGGGCCCCCTGCGGGAATGTTCAAAAATGAGTACCAGGTAACCCGAAACGGTTCTCCAACCTGTCTATAGCTTTTTCCCTTTGGAGAGGTAGTGATCAGGGTGAGGATAAACCCTCCCTCGACCTCCCACTGTCTTTGGGGGGAAAAGAAGGAATTTAAGGATGGATGATATTGATCCAAAAAGAAAAAGTTACCAAGGTTTACGGGTATGATTTGGTTTTTGTTCAGTGCTTCTTTCAGCTCAGTGCTTCTCATGGTGTTTGAATTGTCTATGATTCCGATTAAAATGCAGACCTCAACCCCCACCCAGACCTGGATCAGAATCTTGAGGGCAGGGTACGGAAATCTTGAGTTTTAATAAGGGCCTGGGGTTACTCACTATTGATGCGCAGTGATATCTCAGAAGCTATTTAGAAGAGCGAATGAGCGTAGAAATGAGTTAAACCAAGAAGCTCTTTGGCTGTGTTCTATGGTCTTTTTCTATAGTGGGGATCAGTGAATCTCAGACTTGGGGGGTACATCAGGATCACTGGAGTACTTGTAAAAATGTGGATTTCCTGACTCACCCCAGATCTAGTGAATCAGAATCTTTAGAGGGGTTAGTGAACTTAACCTTTGAAACAATTTTTCCCCAAGTGATTGTAATACATGTGATCCAAGAATCACACTTGGAGAGACAGTGCTTCTGGATCTTCTGTCACTTTTAACAACCTAGAGTGTCTCCACGCATGACCTGTTTTTCTCACCTTTACTTGACTCTGATCTTCTGCCCTCCGCTCCTCATTTCTCCTTGAAATTATACTCCCTATTAAACAGTTCTTACTGGTCCTCACTCTTCGGTTGCTTCTGCTTTTTTCACCAAACACCATCTGCCTCCTTATGAAAGTCTCAGAGTGTTCTATAGTTCTTTTTCTTCATCTCGTTTAGTATCATTAAATGGGTAGAACAATTTTAGAGAGTTTGTGTCACTTCATATAGGTGTATGGTTACAAAATCATATCCCTACTGTGGGAAACTTGAAAAACAAAAAGTTTGCTATCTCATCAAGTATAAGGATTTTTCTCTTAAAAGAAAAAAAAGCTGTCTCAAATTTAAAATTCCTAGTGAAATATGACTTGCCTAGATGCTATAGTAATAATTCTATTCCAACTACAATTTGCACATGATTTTGCCCAAGGAAGAAGAAACTAAATGTCTTAACTTCAAGTCATTGTGTGTTAAAGCTCAGAAGCAAAAATATATTATTGTGAAAAAGTAAAAGCTCAAAGTTCTTTAAAGAAATTAGATTTTCTTGTGTGTTGCTTGTAATTCAAATCATATTTTGTTTTCATTTTAAATTCTCAATCTTTGCAATAAATTTTTCCTCAGGTAATCATCTTGTTTAATTCCCCTTTTGAAATAATTCTATGTATGTTTAGTAATATCTTCAGTGTTTTCACATGGGCATGTCCCTCCATGTTCTCAGGTTTACAATGAGGAACAAGTAGCCTGTCTATGGAAAGGATTCTCTATTTCTCTTGTGCAGATTTTACCAATCTCCAAATTAATTCATTTAAATAGATAAAAATATCATGTAGGAATTCTCAAAATAAGAACCCCCCTATCCCTCCCAGTCCTTTTTATTGACCAGTATTAAACTATTTAATTGTTTCTTTGATGGCACTATTGGGCCTGTGCTTGATTGTTAATGTTTACTATCCGATGTAATCTAACATCCCATTTTATACTTGGAAATTGAAGGAATTAAGTAACTCCAAGGTCAAATACTTAAAAAGGCAGTGTTGGAGCCCCAGTCAATATGACTAGAAATCTTGTATTTAGGGATAATTATTGGAATTTATTGGCCTGATTTGAGAATTAAGTTTAAACCCTTTAGTCTGGTTGCAAAACATCATCTACAAAACACAGTGTTTTACAAGGATGATTTGTACAGGTCAAGTAAATGAGCCCCACACTCAGAGATTGTAAGGCTTGTGTGGCACAATTTATTTAATGTTTATCTTACTTTAAAAATAAATTCCTTAAACCATTAATCCAAGGTGACCCAAATCAGAATGGTTGTGGCTTAGATACAATCAAGGTACAAAGCAGGAATAATAGCAGGGATGATGTTTCATCCCAGATCTACTTAACTGACAGATGCTTGGCACACTGGTTATAGGCTATGTGGTGGGTAATATTTCTGCCTTAGCATTATCTTTCACCTTAATTAAATATTTTATTTTTATTGTTCAGGGAGGTGCATTTGTTGAAATCTTCAGTGCTCAGGGAAAAAATCCTGCAGCAAAATGGAAGATTCTTGGCAGTCCATCTGTGATTTGGAAAGTAAGTGTTAGAAATTAGAGCCACATAAAGAAATATGAACGAAGATTATAGAAAAAATGGAGCTTGATCAGGTTTAGAACTGTTTTTTCTGTTCTTTTGCTCCCAGGTCTTTCATGACATTGTTGGCTGCAGCTCTCCTAGACATCACTCTGCAGTTGTTTAAGACTTTGGCACACAGCTCATAATCTTTCTCTGTACTCCACGTCCTTCTTTATCATTTTAGGTGACTTCAGTATCTATGAGGAAAATCTCTTCAAGTCCTAAGCTTCTCAGTTTCTTGATTTCTTCATGTTTTTTAACCTCTTCCACTCTCCTTCAGCGTTCATTTCCATTGCCTCAACCAGGTCCTTACCACCATAGACTGCAGGACCTTTGAAATTACTAAGTGAAACATTGAGGTGTACCTCTCTGACCCCTTTGATTTTTAAGGTCATTTGCTGGGTTACTCCTACTGTGTTTGTTTTTCAGTCTAATTGGGACCTTTGGCTATTCACCATTCTACTTTTTCTTTGTGTTTAGATCTATTTATTTATTTATCTTCTTTGTTTTCACTTTCTTTTTTCTCCAGTTCAGAATCCATAGTCCCTAACTTTTTCTCTCCAGCTCAGAATCCATAGTCCATAATTTCAATCACTTTCTGGTCAAAACCTTTAATGCCCTTGCCCCTACCTCTTCATCATATCTCTGTATTCTAGTTCCTAGCAAGTCTCAGGATAAGCGTATCAAGGCCTAAGCCTACTTTTAAGTCATTTGAGTGACTTTCTTCCTATAGATTTGTAGTTCCAACTTTATAGTAGAAACCAACTAAAATATTCTTTGATTACTGCTGTTTTCATTTTGTTTCATAGGAGTTTGATAAAGAAGTTAAAAGTTTTGTGTTTGTCTTGGAAGGCAGCAGCCAAACAAATAAAATTCAATTACCAAAGGAGAATAAGCAAATCCGTAAGTAAGATTTTAATATTGAAGCTCATTTTAAAGTTACTCCTTTATGTCCATAAATGGGAATATAGCATGAGTTATAGTGACATCTGTTGATGTAAAGTGACATGATTTTCTTTTTTTTTAATTTAACAGGTACCTGTATGCCAGGCACTATTGTAGCCCTTTTAAAAATATATATTTTATCTTGCTATTTACTATAAATCTAGAAATATTTTGAGACAATTTAGAAGGTTACTTAGTAACCAATAATTATAATAATAGTATTTATTTAGCACTTATTATGTGCCAGAAATGTTCTAAGCATTTTACATCTAATCTAATAAGCTAAGGGGTTCCTTGATATCAGGTAGTTAAGGCTAAGCTTTGAAATAAATTGCAGAGTTCGTAAATTATACAAAATTAATTTGTGAGAATAAAAAATTTAAAAATATTGTAAAGGCATTATTTAGTGACATATAAACTCATATGCCTTTAAGGATATTAGTATCTAATAATACAGATATGAATATATGATTTAACAAAAGTTCAAAGAGTACATTTCAATTCTTATTTACCTTAAATATTAAGATAAAAAATTCTAAAGCAGAAGAAACCCTGAGAGATCAGCTAAATTTAGGATCAGAAACCAGGTTATTGGGAGGGGGATTGATGGGATTACACCTGTGGTGCATCTTACAAGGGTTTATGTAAAACTTGGCAAATGTGGAATGTAAATGTCTTAGCAAAATAACTGGGAAAATGCCAGGAAGGCTATATTAACCAGTGTGATGAAAATGTGTCAAGCAGTCTATGAACCAAGTGTATGGTGCCCCATGATCATATTAATGCACACAGCTATGATTTGTAATAAAAAAAAAAGAAAGAAACCAGGTTATTGCCAGAGATGAGGTTAAAATTTAAGGTTCTGCCATTAGATTAGGCTTTAAGTAAACTAATGTGATTTAAGGAATATGTCTTATCAATATGGTTAATCAGATTTTTCATCAACTGTATCCTGTGTTTTAAATATTAATTTCAGATGATTTAGCAAATCTAAGTACACAATTCTTTTTTACATTCATCATTTAGTTATTTTTTCTTCATTCATAAAGAACATTTGTTGAATACCTAATATGCACCAGACACTATCAAAAGACCTTTTGTTGGTACCTGATAGTCTAATTTAATTCAGTTTTGTAAAATTATACAGGCTCTAAACTTTATGCACTGTTTCAAGTGACTATATGCAGAGTTTAAATTTCTAAGACATAAACTAAGCCATAGAAGTTATAGATAGAAGATGATTTATTTTAAAGTGGTTTGCCACTGTATCTTTCTAAAAAAAATGAAATATGGAATAGAACTCAGTGAAAAGGAAAGAAATAATCATTGTTAAAATAATTTTTATTAATTGAATACCATCTTAAAATCATGGTTTCTTCACAGTTCCTGTGATAGCAGGGTTTTTTTCATTTTCATATATACTTACGATTGAGGTGCACTAAGACAAGCCAGGGAAACATGTCTGAAACAGTAGTTTCTTCTTACAAAAGACACAGTCCATCTTTTTAAGGATATTGACTTTGTAAGATAGCTACATTTAATTTGCAAGAACATGATTTTGTTCTAAGCCAGTGTTAGTTCTTTTGCTTTTGTTTATTTTCTTATTGTTGGACTTAGAAAACCCACCTCTACTTCCATTTGATGCCCTCATCATCGAGTTGTTCATAAAATCGGTCACTTTAGTAATCATTCTCCTTTGGCTCTGAGAAAGATTTCTTCCTCTACTAAAGGCTAAGTCATTAAATACAAGTTCCTCCTTCCTTTTCTTTTCTTTTCTTTTCTTTTCTTTTTTTTTTTTTTAGAAACAAATCAAGTTTAATGTGTTATAATTACTTTTATAGGAAAGATAATGGTTTTAGTTGTTAAAAAAAAAAAAAGAATCTTTTAATGTTTCTTGTACAGTGTCCTAATAACTGAAAATTAATCAAGCTTCTCTGTAGCACGTGTAGTACTGTAATGAATGAAATAGTTTATATAGGCTGCCCTGCACTAATGCCTTTAAGATTAATTATTTGGAATTTTTGATACTGGAAATTTATAGTTATTTTGACTTGTACAAAATGACCTTCTGTGTGAAGTTGGTATGGTTAAATTTAAATTAAATGGCATGTATTGAACACAGGATTGGCTTTTAATTAACATTTCTAAAATTAAATTATCATTATGTATTCCTATTTTAAGAGTAAACATCTACCTTATTTATGCAAACTTGACATTAGCTACTCCATGTGTTTCTGACTATATTAGGTACTACTTAGGAAGAAAGTTTAGTAATGAAATTAAGCATGTTTAACTTTTCACTTTAAATAGTTATATTTCTGAATTAACTTATATTAGAAGATCTCTAAATTTGTCATTTTTTTTTCACTATGCACTTATCAAATAAAGGAAAGTGAGATAATGACCATCAGATTGTGCGCTTGTCCAGGGCAGGGATCTTGAATCATACTTTGTACCTCTTAACTTGGAATCTAATACATAGTTGTGTTGGAATGAGTTTGTTAAATTTGCTGCATTAAGAAATTATGATGATTTGGGTTATCATGTATAGTTATAACCAGCTAGCCTCATATAAGACTTGAGTAAATCCTTCACCAGCTGAATAAATAAATCCCTGTTGCTCTTCACTCTGGAATGTATTATACAGAGTTGGCCACATGAGATCAGCTCTGTCACATGTAAAAACCTATCATTTGGAGGGTCTTCTCCTGGATGTTGTTTGAGGCTCATATTTCAAAACATGTTTTCTCTGCCTGTGTCATCAGAATCTAATGGTGTAGTTGTCTCTGAGGATCAGCATCCCTGAAGCTTGTGTTCTAAATTTCAGCTGCTCTGGAGGATGAGGTCTTATGAGTTTCCCCCCAGGCCTCTCATGCCCCCACTTCAGTATGCTTTTTTTTTTTTTTTTTTTTTTTGAAGTAATACTTAAATCATTGTTCTCTGTGCTTTTTTTTTTTATTATTATATCATAGCTGTGTACATTAATGCAATCATGGGCACCATTCACTGCTTTTATAGGCCATTTGACATATTTTCATCACAGTGGTTAACATAGCCTTAACATAATAACTAAGAAAATGCCAGGAAGGCTGTGTTAATCAGTATGCTTTTTAAAATAAATCTCATCATGACTTCCTCTCTTTAAACTCTTGAGTGGCTTTGACCTATTCTACTGATAGTGCTCTTGTCAAAGTCACTAGTGACCTCTATATTCCTGAATCCAATGGCCAGTTCTCAGACCACATCTCACTTCATATACAGGCAGCATTTAAGAGAGTTAACACCTCTTGATACATTTTCTTCACTCATTTCCAGGATGAACACACTCTTTAATTTTTTTCCTACTTCACTGATCTTCTT
This sequence comes from Loris lydekkerianus, assembly GCA_963574355.1. Taxonomy (NCBI): domain Eukaryota; kingdom Metazoa; phylum Chordata; class Mammalia; order Primates; family Lorisidae; genus Loris; species Loris lydekkerianus. Next base: position 20,747 of record CAUYPK010039013.1, on the reverse strand, counting down.
TCTTAGTCTCTGTTAGTGGTTCTCATTCTTCTCCCCAACCCAGCTTCCTGTTCCAGTGCCCCTGGATTCAGTCCTTGTCCATCCTCTGTTTACATTTTTCTCTTGATTATTGACTTCCAGCTCATAGATTTAAACATTATCACTGTCTTAATCCAGCTTGTATTTCCAGCTAAGACTTCTCTCCTAAACTCCAGACTTGTATATCAGCTTGCTTACTTGACATTTCTATTTGGACATCTTAAATGCAGTATGTCCAAAGTCTAACTCTGGTCTTCACTTCTTGAAATTCAGTTTCTTCCTGCCAGCTGCCCCATTTTAGTAAGCAACTTGTGTTTATAATTGCTTAAAACAAAAACTCATAAACCAGCTTTGATTTTTCTTTCTCTTTATTCAGTTCATCAGGAAGATTTTATTGGCACAATTTAAAATAGATTGAGAGCCTGACTACTTCTTGGTACCTCCAGTGCCAACCCACCATTATCTCAAGTTCAGATTATTATAGTAGTCCACTTTATCTCTCTTTTTCTGACTTGTCCTCTTTACAGTTTGTTGTCAAATTAGTGGCCAGAGTAGTACTTTTAAATTGTAAGTAAGATGTTAATCATGTTACCCCTCTGTCAAAAATACCACATCTTTCCTAGATTAAAACCTTTCTCAGATACTCTATAGCAGGGGTCCTTAAACTGCGGCCCGCGGGCCACATGAGGAGGTGTGATTGTATTTGTTCCCGTTTTGTTTTTTTACTTCAAAATAAGATATGTGCAGTGTGCATAGGAATTTGTTCATAGTTTTGTTTTTTAAACTATAGTTGGGCCCTCCAATGGTCTGCGGGACAGTGAATTGGCCCCCTGTTTAAAAAGTTTGAGGATGCCTGCTCTATAGTATCTAGTGTCTGAATTCCCTGGCCTTATTACGTCCCTTTTCCTTGTTCACTCTGCTCCAACCAGATAGGTCTGACCACTGTTTTGAAATATAAACCAAGGCTCTGTCACCTTAGCACCTGTGTATAGGGTATATCTTCTACCTGGAGCTTCTCCCTACCCAATAGTTATAGGGATCAGCCTCTCTCCTTCTTTTAAGCCTTTACTAAAATGTTACCTTCTCAGTGAGACCCACCTGACTTGTACTAAAGTTACAGCCTATGCTTTATACCCCACTCCATTCTTCATCCCTTTCACCCAGCTCTACTTTTCCCCTTAGTACTTATTACCATTTGATGTGCTATGCAATTGTTATGTTTATTTATTGTTTTTCTCACTATCACTGGCAGAATTTAATCTTTTGTTCATCTAGAACAGGGCCTGGCACATAGTACTTCAGTAAATCTTTGTTGAATAAAATGAATGAATGTATGAGTGGCTTCCCATTGATTTTAGAATAACCTATTATTCTTCACTCAGCCTTTAATACCCCACAAGATTGGGTTTCTGGCTGCTTTGCCAGACCTATCTCCTGCTGCATTTCCTTTTCTGTCTTACCTACCAGCCTACTAATCTCTTTTTAGGTCCATCCAATCTACTATTTGCTTTTCCATGACAGGATGGAGTAGTCCCTTTACCTGCAATATTAGTTCCTCTCTCCTACACCCATTCCGCTTGCCTTGTCACTTCCTACTTATTCTTCCCATCTGAGTTCCAATGTTATTTCAAGAAAACCTTTACGCATCATCCTTTTCTTCCACAAAGACCCAGAGTTATGTGCCTTCACAGCACTCTGACATATCCTGGCATGTAAGTTCTAAGAAGGCCGAGACCAGGTATATCTTATTTACTGTAAAAACTTCAGCATTGAGGGCAGCGCCTGTGGCTCAAAAGGGTAGGGTGCCATATGTCGGAGGTAGTGGGTACAAACCCAGCCCCTCCCAAAAACACCAAAAAAAAAAAAAAAAAAAAAAACCCTTCAGCATTGATTCTTGTACTCATTGAGTCTTGTACTGACTCATAGTAGGTGCTCAATAAGTCTTTGTGGAAAGATAAATAATGCTATGAGGTATAAACCTAAATTATTAAGCTAGTTTTACAGATGAAAAGTACAAGGTCCCAGACAGGTTTTCTAATTTGCCCAAGGGATCTGGACTTTATGTCATAATGATAAGGCATAAATTATTCCTGTTTTGTGTGTTGAAGTGGGAGAAAAAATTGGTAAAAAATAGGTAGCTTGTCTCAGGCAGACAACAAATTATAAAACTGTAAAACCTGTGTATTTCAGTAGAAATTAAATTTGTATGAATTTTATGGATTTGATGGACATTTTTTTATTAATATTCAGTATAACTTAGAGAAAGTGATTTTAAATATGATGTAGACATGAAGTGTCAGTTTAAATTTAATAGGCCACTGTACAAAATATTACTATAGAATTTATTTAGCATTTGTGACACATAGGATCAGTCTGTGTCAAATGTTATTAAAGTACTTTTTTCCTTGTCAGAATATCACCATAAGGTATTGTCATACTTCTTTTAATCTTAGAAGTGAAGCCTTTTGGAAACTGGGGCTTGTATAGATGAGAAAGTTGAATTACAAAGCTTTCTTTTTTTGAGGGTTGGAAATCTTTCATATCAAAAAATGCTCATTCAAAAGTGCCCTACATGTGTAGTTCTTTATGTTTGAAGAGAACAGTGCTGATTCAGTGAGATTTTTGACATAAATTAGGGACCTTTTTAAAGACTGATCATTTATCCTAGCATTCTCTCAGCTCTATTTACAAAGACTACTGTGCATTGGGAAAAAAATACTGTAGCACCAATCAGTGCAAGATGCCAGAGAGATGGATTGACAGTGGTTTAAGTTGGCCTCATTTTTGGCATCTCATGTTGCTTTGTAGACCAGAACTCTGGTTACTTCACTGGTTTTTCCCATAAATATGATCGAATCAGATTTTTAGAAAATTTTCTAGGGTCAGAGCATATCTCCTATTTCTTACATTGCCTTTTCTATTGATAGCTTTCTAGGGCAACTTATAAGCTTACGTCTTTTTAGGAAGTGAATTTGAGATAAAAATGTTCCTGTGTTTAAGTAAATCAGGAATGTTGAAAGGCAGTTCACCATAAGAATTACAAACTTCTGGTCTTTATACATAAACTATACAAAAATCTGTTGTTACTTTAAAATATTATATTTGCTAAGCCTTCTAAGTTGGAATAATAGAAAATAGCATGAATTTTAGATCAGTTGCCTTCCCTTAAGTCTTATCCACATTTTGGCCTGTACTTCAGCTTTGTAGGAAAGGTTCACAAATAATTGAAGGCTTCTCTATTTCCTATCTAAAGTCTCACATCAGAAAAATGTTGCTAAGTTGCTTGCTTTAGAAAGTATGACACTAAAACATAATTGAGAGAATTGAGCATAACTTCAAAACCTAAGAGGAAAAGCACTAAGTGAAGAGATCTGAAGAGATAATGTAAAATCAGTTTATTTTTTTTAAGCAGTTGTAGACTTCAGCTATCAAAAGTGCCATTGGAACTGGTTTTTCTACCAATATTTTGAATTAGATGAAGCTAGTGATAGGGAATAAAAGCTATCAGTTCTTAGCATTAAATTAATTAAAAGAATATTCATTTAACCAAAGGAGTTACAAATGAAAATATGTTTCTCCATCGATCTCAGCATAGACACATTTAAAACCATATGAACTAACTATGGCTCATCAAACCTTCAGTTTTAGTTGTCATAATTAGAATTGTTTTTCTTGATCTATTGTTTTTTATTAAGTTGTTTAGTACAGTTAAAGCTGTCAGTGAATAGAAATAATTGCCACATGCTTTTATGTGGTTGCCTTGATGGGAATCTATAGTTCAATTTTATATGTCTCTGTTGAATGCAGTGCTATGTGTATATTTTCCTGCAACCTAATAAAAATAGTAAATAAAAAAATATTAGTTTTAAAATTTTTGTAAAAATTTCTCCAGTACCACAGATGAGACTTTAAAAGGCAACATTTGTTGTTATTTTGATTTGATTTCCATCAATCTTTTTGCTTTCATAATGAGGTTATAACTCATGGGTAGTGCTATTGCAGTTCCATATATTATTGAAATGCTAAAAGTTTCAGCTTATTGTTGGTGTGTGATTGTGTTTGTTTATATGCATATAAATAGTTTGAACATTTGAATGTGTATTTTCTCCCTCTCGTTCTAGTTGGATTGATCCAGAGGTTTCTTGTACTTCAGATTTATGTACCCCTGGGACAAGACTTCTCCACTGAATTACTGTAAGATATACAGAACTTCTTTGAATGTTTTATGTGTATTAGACATTTGATCAATTGAAGCAGTACCAACAGTCATTAACTCCAAGTGGCAGTTTTTGCATTAAAGAATAGTGACTTATCAAGTTGACATGAAGTAATTAAACTAATTTAATCATATTTCTTAAATATCACTATAGTCTGGCATTTCCCCAGGGAAAGAAAGAAAATTTCATCTGTTTAAGAAAATAGCAAAAGATTATGATTTTGACAATAAATGACCTATAACTTGAAGAAGTATCTAAAAGTTTGAAATTTTTGGTTCAAATGAAGGGTGGGTGATGTTACACTTTGTACTGTGTTCTATTCAAAACTCTGGTTGTTTAAAATTGATTGAAATATCTTATTTTAACATTTACTTTGTTTAGAAGTTATTGGTCCTTCCTATTCACATGTAGACAGCTTGAAAGATATTTGTTTTAAATGGCTTTGCTAGATTGTTTAGCAAAAATGAAAACTATACAACTTTTACTCAGTTGAGCTATCTGTTGTATGAGATCATACTAGAATGAAAATAACATTTGATTTGCATACTCATAGAAATTGAATATTGCTTAAGATTTTATTAATAAATTCATATACTTTCAATAAACCATTACATTTAAGGTATGGTCTTTCCTAATTTTTCTTTGTGTTTAATAGCTGTCCAAAGTCTAAGCTTAGGCTTTTATTTTTCATGCTGGAATAAATTATTTTTTTGGTTAATGAGGATAATTTTGAACTGGTTTTACTGGTATAAAATATAGGAAGGATTTGAGGTATTCATTTCTCTTATGTTTATATTAATGATCTATATGTTGTTAATACATTTTTGGTTTCTTGGGTAATAATGGAAAGATAGGACAATTTATACCTTTGTTAAACCTTTGTTTTTTTCAGCCTTAAACATCAGTAAACATCTTACTAAAATCTTCTTTTATCATCTGCCATGGTCACTGAGATTCTTTAAACTGGTTCTTAGAGTAACAACACCAAAGCATTATTTGATGTTCTTATGTACTACTTTCTGGTTCTGTGGAAAAAGCATTCAAGACACCAAAGACATAGAGGTACGGGAAGGATTACAGCCACAAAGTTTTATTGTGTAGGGAAAAGTGGTTTTCTACCAAGTGGAAGAAGACAAATTACATTTTATTTTTAAATGTTTTAAGCTCCTTACATAGAAATCCAGTCGAGCCCCTCCCCTTTCCCATCTCTATGGCTATGCTTTGAGATATTTCAGAAGGAGTGGTGGGGGCACTGGTGGTCGGTCTTTTATTGAAGCTGTTCAAGACACTTGGTTGAACCTTGGAACAGAATCTTTTGCCAAGGAGCCCTCTTTTTCTTTGCAAAATTCAGCTTTATTTGAGCTTATCACCCTGGCCTAGGCATTATACTGTTTTTAACTGATTTAATAACAATTAAAACTTTAATTATTGCAAAATCAATAAGCATCTTAGGTTTAATTTAATCCTGGCAGGAAAGCAGTGATATCTTAGTAAATCTGACTACCTCTTTGCTACTGTATTGCTAACGCTTTTGGCCTTTTGAAGGATGGGAAAACATTTTGCAAGATGTTGGGGATTAATGATTAGATTGCAAATTTAGTTAACTGTAATCATTGATTGTCTTGTTCTCTTATCCATGTGGTAAATTTTTGCGTTTTCCAAACGGTTTTAGTCTTATAATTTTAGAAAAATAAATGTCTTATTGTTAGGTTCTGCCTCTTGGTGAACTGTTGTCCTGGTTCTTTGGCTCCTTGCTTGGAAATGTCACAAGCAGGGCGAGTGTGATGGAGTGATTACAGACAGGAAGGAATGCCACACAAACAGCTTTTATTGCGGAAAAGAAGGAAGTTGTACAAAGTGAAAATATGTTTTAGAGAGCGGAAGGCTCAGTTTCCGTGAGTGGAGAAAGATGTTAAGGGCTTCCAGGTGGTCTGGGGGGAGGGCTTATGGCAAATGTGAAATGTTGCTAGATGTTTGACAGGTGTTCTGTGGTTTCCTGTAGTCCCTTCCCCTTGTGGTCCTCAGTTTCTCCATCCCTAGGAACTGCCCTCTTGGCCTGTATCTGCCACCTGCAGACTTGGTCCTTGCCTAACATTATAGATAAAAAGTTGAAATTAAATTAACATGTGGAAGACAATCTCTATCTTGACCTTATGAATCTATGAGATTATAAGAAAATATATTAACTCTGTATTTGAATTTGTTGCTAATATGTAATCAAAATGTGTGCTTAGAAAGTAATGACAGAAATGATGTTTTTACAGGAAGGAAAGCAGAATAACAAGTATAGATTCTCTTTCTGTTGTTTTTTTTTTTCTCTGCCTGAAATAAAAGGCAGAGAAAAATAAAAGTTTCTTTCAGCACCCTCAGTGTTCTACCGCTTTTCTAGCAGCATAGTTCTAGGCTATTTTAAATAATACATTTCTCTAACAAGCTTGGAAAGTCATATAACAGAAAGATATCTGGCATCTAAAATTTTCCATTGTCAGAATGGGGAGGCGTTTTGTTTCACAAAGATACATTTATACATCAAGAGGTTTCATAAGCGGAGCCTTGGCAGCTGGTTTATGAATTTAGTAATAATTTCCTCAGTATCTTCCTGTGTCCCCCATGCCCACTATATGATTTATACTGCTCAGAAGGAGGTTATACATATGGGTTAGTAGTGGATGCCTTAGAACCAACAACAGTACTGCTTGGGAATTACTCATTCAGTCAACACATTATTGAATCCTATTATTGTTAGGCAGTGTGTTAGGCATGGGAGATGTGATAGATCTTGAATCCATACACTTCTCCCCACCCTCACTGCTATCCTCCTAATTCTAAACCACTGTCACATTTCCACTGACATTAGAGCTTCCTGTGGACTTCCCAGCTTCCTCTCTTGTCCTCTTCTACTCTAGTCTCCACACTGCAGTTACAATTATCTTTCTAGAAAACAACTGAAATTCCTGTTGAACTGAGGATGAAATTACAAATCCATAATACTCTCTGTGCTATGATCTCTCACCTCTACCTTCTCATCTCAGACCACTCTGCTGTGAGGTCACAGTTTGTCTGCCATGTGAGCTCTTTCCCTTCCTCGTGTGCCCAGTAAGGTCTCTTCTTAGGGTCCTGTGTTCAAGTGGTTTTTGTCCCCTAGTCTTTGCCTGGATAACTTAACTCCTACTCAGTCTCTTCATCTTAGCTTGAGTATCCTTTCTTCAGAAAGGCCTTTTTGATTTTCCCCCGACTAAGTGAGATTCATCTCTTCTGCCATTTCCTAGCACCTTCTTTTCCTTTGTCACAACTGTAATAGTTTATATATATTTATTTGATTATCTGTGTTTTGGAGTATATTTGAGTTCCATGAGGACAGGGACCCCTTTTTTCTACTCAGCTTGATATCCCAGCACTGAACACAAGGTCTTGCACATATCAGGCTCTAAAATATGGACTTGTGGGCAGAGGATGGGTGGACCAGGATAAGAAGCACCCAGTCTCTGTCCCCAGAGGGTAAAAATCCATTAAAAGGCAATTCAATTTGAATACAATTTGATAGACAGAATGTTGACATACAAAAACAAGATCTGTGAAAGATTAGGTTGAAGTAAGAGTATAGGCTTAGAACTAGAGAGATGTGCAGTCAAAACAGCTTTACCTCTACAGATCTTGGGTAAATTGCTTAACTTACTTAGGGAGTGAGAGTGATAATACTTACCTCACTTTTGTCATAAGCATTACATGATAAAATTAATGTAAAGTAATAATCATGGTTCACATTAAGTACTTGATATACCAGGAATTATTCTAAGCACTTTAATTGTTTTAGATCAATTAATTCTCAGAGTTAGCTTATATGGTAGTCAGAGTTATTAGCCACATTTTATCACTGAGCAAACTGAAGTCCAGAAAGGTTGAGGAATTTGTCACAGGTTATGAACATACTAACCAGAGCCAGAATTCAAACATGCAGTCTGGAATCTAAGCTCTGTAGCCCTGTGGCATACTGCCTTACTTTTAAATATTATTTTTCTTTCTGACTATACATATATAAGTAGTGGATATATAGTAACTATTTTATTTGAATCTTAGTATAAACTAAGCCTTTTATATCTTCTTTAGGGACTTCTCATAATATAGTTTTATCATGAGAGTTCCAGGAAGGAAAGGGCTTTCAGGCTGAAAAATTTTTATCTTTACCCTTTTGAGAGATAAATGCCTGAGAGTTAAAGAATTTTACTCATTATCTTTTTTTCTGTCATAATTTTCATATTAGACTTTTAAAAATGAAAACTAAAAAACATCTTTACCTCTTTTTTTATTGATTCCTGTATAGGCCTCTTTTTACTTTAACATCTGAAAATTATATTACTGAGAATCTTTTACCTCTGAATAAGATAGTTTCAGAACTTCGTGATCTGACCAGCAATTATCCAAACACATTACATTTTGCATGTGGAGCAAAGGAAGTGTTTACTAACATATAGTATATTTAGCAATGAAGTAACAATTCTCTTGCATTTCTCTTTCAGTGTCAAGGTGTTAATTGTGTGGCAGTTAAAAACAGAAGAGTTCCCATTACCATATACTGATGAGAAAATGAAAACACAGAATTAAAGTGCTAAGCCCAAAGCCTTGTAACTCTGGTGTAGAGCAAAAGGGGGAGACAAAAACTCTGGAATGAGCATCATAAATCCTAGATTGAATTCCAGGTTAAAATCATTAAACTCCACGCATACAATTTAAAATTCAGACTATTGCGATGCAGAGATCACAAAGGACCAGTTAAAATTTGTATGGACCAGGCATACTCGTGGGGGGGTCTCTCTTGCTTCCAACCTTTATTAGATTCTAGACCCAAGTAGTATGGCAAACAGTTTTCCTTGCTTTTTTGCAGAAGTCATCTTGATTTGCTTATTTCATAGTATTTGCAGTTTTGTCTGCAAAATATTTCTCACAATATTTTGTTGTAGTGTGTCTTTAACAGTTTGACTTGAAGGTAAATGATTGAATAAACAACAGGTTTTTAAAAATTCTTTCATTTTGTGCTATCTTCCAAACTGCATCAAGGCAGTAGGAGGCCAGTGGCTCCCCTGCTTGGGTTTGTTAGGATTTTGGAGCCTGTGGGCAGACATCTGGTGCACAGGAGGACTACCATGAACCTGAGTGCTTGGAAAAGAACCAACCGCGTCTTGAAATAGAAATCCATTTTGCTATATTTGATGCTGCCAATCACACTAAAGGATTTTGGAATATTACATCTTCTGATAGAAATATTCATTTTTTGAATATTGTTAAGCTTCATTAATTCCTTTCTTTATTCTGATTTGTCATTATCTCTGAGTTGTGAGAGACATTTTGTACTGTTATGCCTCTAGTGAATGGACATAATTTTTCTCATTTTTACTCAGCTTAGCCAGTGCTTTTTCAATAAATATATCGGTTGAAAACACAGTGCAAGCTTGCAGTGGGCATCATCTGATACTTGGAGAGGTTGTAATTCTTAGCCTGTGGGTCTGTTGAGCTCTTAGCTGTTTGCAGTACTTCTTGTGTCTGGAATCTGGTAAAGGTAGGAAGCAAAAGTTTCATTATTTTAAAAAGAGAAAGACCCCGTTCCTCCCACCAGTATGCCTGGTCCATACAAATTTTAACTGGTCCTTTTTGATCTCTGCATTGCAATAGTCTGAATTTTAAATTGTATGTGTGGAGTTTAATGATTTTAACCTGGAATTCAATCTAGGATTTATGATGCTCATTCCAAAGTTTTTGTCTCTTCCTTTTCTCTAAAGGGCTCAGCACTTTAATTCTGTGTTTCCATTTCCTCATCAGTATATGGTAATGGGAACTTTGCTGTTTTAACAGCCAAAGTTAATTGAAGACATTGGATTTTTTCCTAAGAAATTTTTGGAAGTTTAGGTCTGTATGGACCTCAAAGCCTCTTTTTCCATTTCTGTAATATGAAAAATTAGAATATCCTACCAAACAAAGCTTTAGCCTCAAGCTAATTTAATGAAAGTTGCTCTTAGATAACCTTTTCTGTACTGTTGTTAGTGAGCCAAAGAGGTCAGAAGAAATTTAATAGAAGTTTTAGATCTTTCTACTATATTGAATTTTGCCCTTACCTTTCCTTCTTCAGTGACATTGGAGACAGTAGGCTTCTTTGAAACTTTAAGCCAATATATGGCCTTGCAGCTGCAGACCTATTATATTCTTATGTCATTGGTCTTCTCCAGCTTCTTGAAAGCCAGTAGTATTGAGAGAATCCATGTGATGTATTTGGTATCTTTAATTCAGAACGACCATCCTGTGGAATTTTGCTTTCTCATCTTATTGGTCGTTTGATGACTACTTTGTATGAAGAAAACAGTGGTTGCTTTCTAGCTCTTAAATTATTTGTAAAAGAGTTATTATCCAAATGCAAAGAATGATTATGTTATCAACTGAGGTCTTTTATATCACCAAGTGGATACATCTCTAAAAAATGTGTTTGGAACTGGGCAACAATGGACAGTAGTAGCTTTTTTAATCTAGAAGTATTGTATACTAAAGTAGTAATTACATTGCAAGTTTCATTAACATTTTGAATACATCTCATGGCTAATTTCAACTTCTATTTTTTCTTTTTAAAATCATCAGTATTTAAATCTCATTATTTTAATTGTATCCAATTAAATGTACTGGCATAATCAGTATATTTTGTTACATGCATTAGTAAGAGAGCACTTTAAGATGCTTTGCATACTGACTTTCTTAATATATTAAATTTGCATGCCTTAAAATAGGTTTTATGTAGAAGTTTTAGGTAACACATGTGGTAGGTATATAAATCAGATGTCATGTACTTTATAAAACATGTTTGGCAAAGGGTTTGTTTCTCAGTTTGGTTCATTTTACTTTTCTGAATTATTCTTACAATACTCTTTAGGTAAACTAGATGAATGCTCAAAGCTAAAATAAAATACTATAAAAAGAAAAATTGCACATATTCAAATATTTGGAAGTATTTTTACTCTATAAAGTAATAATAAATACCTGTGATAAGGCATTGTGCAATTAAGTGATTGCCATATCAGTTTTCAGGCACAAGTCAGGGTCCAGTGGTAGGTCAGATTATAGATTTGGGAGTTACTGGCTCTGTGACTCATTAGCATGTTGACCTTGGACAAGTTGCTGTACACCTCTGCATTCGTAGCCTCATCGGTGCAATGGGGATGATATTTTATAATATCAATAATTTATAATTCAACAATACCAAATGCTAAGTAAATAGTACACATTAACTTATAATTTTTGTATCTTAAATAAAGATAAGAGTATGTGATATTTACTTTTTAAATTGTTCTTCTGAAACATTTTGAGACAAGTTGGGAATATCTGTTTTTCTTGTGCAATTTTCATGGTACTTGTCCCTGAAGAGAGACAGAAAAGCAACTTTTTCTTGTGAACCTGCTTGACTATTGACTTATGCACGTTCTTTATTAGGAGAAATGATCAGTATAACATGAAAAATGAGTGATTTCTATTGTTTGGGTATAGATGCTAGTGATTTATTTAAAAGAAAACTGCAGGAACTCCTGTCTTCAGAGTCTTGGTATGGAGAAACTTACAGGTGACAGACCAAGTGCAGAATCACAGATACAGAGGAATGTTCACTGAAGAAATGTGGCCTGGGAAACTATAGATAAACAAATAGATTTCCAATAACTTAAGGCATAATAAACAGGCCTTTGCTACTCCTACTGTCCCTGTTCACCTATACAAGCAGGGATGATTGAAGATGACTCAGAGCAATGCACAGATCCTCCAGATGCTTTCCCTTTGGTACGACAGTATAAGGTAGATATGGTTATTTGGCGCCACAATATATAGGAGGAGATTACATGATGCATTTTTTTTTTTTTTTTGTTAGGAGAAAAGTCCCCTCTGGTTTCATTCTTCTTCTGTTTCACTATATTTTATTTTTATTCTGATATTTATTTATTTTAATTATTTGAAATAATAACTTAAAACATCTACAAAATACAATATATAGGTTAATGGACCCATATAGTCCCAATTATAAAATTTATGATAATTTAGGAAATTTCTATTAATAGAGCATTCTGGGACTATTTTCATATGCAGAGTAATTTCTTGTTGGCAATTATAGTATATTATGGAGCTTTATGAAGTCATTTGGCTTGATAAAGTTGCCCAGTAATAAATACAAGGAGAATTCCCGTTTGGGGAGCCCTGGTATCTCTGTGGTTCCTGACTTTTGTAGTTTTATTCTCATAAATGGTGTAGTTTCTTATTTGGACATAAAACTATTTTAAGATCTTTATTTGGATTCCTAAAAGTGGCTTTAATAGAATGACACATGATCTTTCAGTAGCACTTATATATGTTTGTTAGGACAATATCACACAATGGTTTTATTACATATGTATTTTCCCAACCAACTCTGCACCTCTAAATAGACCATGAAATCTTTAGAGGCCAACACATTTGGATCCCAATGAGGCTATTATTGAACTTTGAATTTCTAAGCCCTGTTTGGGAAAACATTACAAGATGGGAAGATGTTACACTAACAGCAACAAAGTTAATTGGACTTTAGATTGGTTACTGAGGCCTGATATACTATCTGGCATGTAGTGCATGATCAGTAAATGTTAATTTCCTTCTTTTAGCAATTTCTACTTCCTTACTTGGTTAAACTCCCCTTAAGTAGTTTCAATTCATTGTGTGATATACTTCTTTGGGGAGAAAGAGTGAAGATATCAGTGATTTCAAATTAGTAAGGTAGTAATACATTTAGAAATTCATTCATAGAAATGACATTTTGAATCTAGCTGGAAAGAATATTTAAAATAATCAAATCCATTGCTTTTTAAATGCTTTTGAGTCACCTCTGTTACTTCAGATAAAACAGTCCATCCTTTTTTCAATCTTATGTACATTTTGGAATGAAAATATTTATGTGTTTTATATGAACAGAGGATGTGGTTGCTCCCTCAAAAGCTTAAAATCCACTGATACAGCTGAACTTTCTCTTTAACATTGTGTAGGAACGCATGGTTGAATAAAGCTGACATCGCAAATTTCAACCTCATTTGAATTCTGTGTTGCAAGGTACTCTAACATCTGCTTTTACTTTTTAAATGATCTGTCTTTGAATTTTAAATTTTTTAGATTTTTTGGTGTTAGGCAGCCTAGCTTTATGGAAAAAATTATTAGGATTTGCTGTAGCCCAAGGTTCCTCTAAATACCCCAGAAAGTTGATGGTCACTGGGTACCCTAGACTTTCCTAGGTACCCAGTAACCCTGATCTCAGGCACTTCTCCCTCTATAAATTATTCTGTTTTTCCTCCTTGCTGTAGCCACCTTGATTACCGAATTCCTCACATGCTGTCATGCCTTTGGCTCAAGTTTTCATCCAACCCAATCCCATCTCTCTACCTTTTAAAACCATAATCATTCTTTAAAGGTAAACTCAAATGCATATCCTCCATGAATGCTTTCCATGACATCCAGAGCCTTTAGAAGAATTCTGTGTGCATGGCAGGTGTTTGGTAGTGCTTATTATATTGTATTATACTGAAATATGTCAATACACTGTCAGCGTGCTTCTTGATTAGAAAAAGGAAGAAAAAACACAATAATTAGAATAGAAAGTGAGTGAATAGGAGTAGGAAAGAACATGTTAAGTTTTCTTTTTCTCAACCCTTAGTTCCTAGAAAATTAGTGACTGGGCCTTAATCCTTTGAGTGCAGAGTACTCAGAAACAATACATGCCAATTGAGTGGTGCAGCAGTCACAACAACCATTGCAGTACACAACGTGCTACTGGACATAATTTGATTTCTTTTCTTTTCTTTTTTTTTGGGTTGGGGGTTTTCCGGGGATTGGGTTTGAACCCGCCACCTCTGGTATATGGGGCCAGCACCCTACCCCTTTGAGTCAAAGGTGCCGCCTTGATTTCTTACTAATTAAAATAATTCATCCAAGTTGGTTTTACTTTTAATATTTTATGTTTATATTTATAAAAAGTAATATGCAAACCAAAAAAATTAACATGAAATGGTGAAGCTTTGCCAGATTACAAAAAATTTAAATTTGAAATAAGTTCTACACTTCTGTTCTCCAAATCAGATTCTGAGGTACTTGACAGTTTATGTTTTTTGTGAGAAGAATTTTTAAAGCTACCTCTATATTCAGATTCTCCAACAATGATCAAGTCTTCTGAACTTGACCCTTCCAATTCATCATACTCCATATTTATATATACGCTGATAAGAATTCACTATTCGTACAACTGTGAAAAATACTGAGAACGAAATATGTTGCTTCTAAGACTCAAGTCACGTGTCATAATAGTATCATGTATCCTCAAGTTTTTGTTTGCAAAATGAAGAATGCCAGTAAGCGTCATTTGCACCAAACGAACATCTTATTTGAACACTTGTAGATGTTGTTCACAGACAAAAGGTTAACTTACCCTGCCATCTGTGAAGTACATTTCTCTCAGGCTCACCTCTACTGGCAGAATGATAACTATATTAAAGAATGAGTAAAGGCAGAAGAACTCTAGTAAGGAGAATTAAAGTCTCTTAAATTTTCTTTCTTTCTTTTTTGCAGTTTTTGGCCAGGGCTGGGTTTGAACCCACCACCTCTGGCATATGGGGCTGGTGCCCTACTCCTTTGAGCCACAGGTGCCTCCCCATTGAATTTTCTTCAAATGGTCATAGGATAGGAATATGTGCAAGAAAATGTTTTCATTAGCTGGACTAATTAAAATATTAGGAAACCCAAAAGACTAAATTGATGGCTGCTATGCTCATGATTTAGTTCTAAATTTCCCTGCATGACTGGTGCCACTACAGCACGAGGCTGGTTTGGTGATACTTTATGGGGGTTGAGTATGCCAGTCTGTTATCAGCTTTTGACAGTGGAATTTATGAATTACAGACCTCAACAGTATTTTTTAATTCTTTCTGCTTAACCAGCCCATCATGTCAAAGAAGACCCAGAAAACTTAGAAGAAAGAAAACAGATTTTTTAATGAGGATTGGGAATTGCAGTATTATGTTGTTTCTGCTAAAGGTAGAATGATTTATTTTTGCTTTGTGATACTATGATATCAACATTAAAGAAATTTAATGCTCATCAGCATATAACATCCCATAAAGATCACAAATATTTTAAATTAGATGGAGAGGCGTGAAAGGTTGTGTCATGAAAATTAAAAGACGAAAAGCAAAGCTAAGACTTCTTTCTAGCATCAATAAGATCTGGAAATAATTCCACCGAAGGAAATTATTAAGTAGCTTATATACTCAGATAAAAAGGGAGGCCATTCAGTGATGCAGAAATTGTGAAATAATTCATTGTTAAAGTTGTAGGATGCTTTGACCCCATAATGTTTCAAAGTGCAAACAACTCTCTTTCAAGGGCTACCACAACTAATCAGTAGCGTGAATTAGCATTCAACTTAAAACAACTTCATACAGTACTTCAAAAGAAAAAAGCAAGAAAAATATATATTCTTCAATCACTTTGGATGAATCAACTAAAACCACTGATTTGACACAGGTTTTCAAGCATATGAAAATGTCATTCAGCATAACAAAAGATTTTCTTTGCTATGAAGAGTTACTCGCTTTAGGCACTTTTGAGAATGGAATACAGCAAATAGGTAGCTTCAACAACTCTCAAGATAAATGTTGTGAAGTTAGAGTGACTTTGTGTAAATTTAGTGTTTGTACAGATGGTGCACCTTCCATGACAGGAATACATGAGTTTATTGCACAGATTTAAAAAAAACTATCAGCAAATCTAGATGCTCTCATTTCTTTTCATTGTATCCTGGGTCAGCAAAATCTGTGTGCTAAGTGACACTAGGTACCAAGTTGTAAGTATTGTTAACTATATTCCTGCAAATGCAACACACCATTCTCAGTTCCATAACATACTAAAGATGAAGGATGAGATAATAAGTGGATTTTCCATATAATTCTAAAGTGTGTTGGCTAATGCAGGGACAGGTATTAATCAAAATTTTATCTCTGCAAGAATAGATAGTTAAGTTTAGTGAAGAGAAGAATTAGCAATGTGAATTATTGAAAGAAGATTTCTGTAGGAATGTAGCATTTCTGGGTGATACCATGTCAAGTCAAAACAACTTGACTATTTCTTTGCAGTATAAAACTCAGTCTATATATGTGATATGTGGCAAAAAAATCCAAGCATTTAAAAAAAAAAAGATGTCTTTTTAAAAATACTTCTTTTTTTTTATTGTTGGGGATTCATTGAGGGTACAATAAACCAGGTTACACTGATTGCATTTGTAGGCAAAGTCCCGCTTGCCCCCCAAAGTGTGGCACACACCAAGGCCCCACCCCCTGCCTCCTTCCCTCTCTCTGCTCTTCCTTTCTCCACCCTTCCTCCTTCTTTTTCTCTCTGCTCTCCTCTTCCCCCACTCCCACTGTGACCTTAATTGTCATTCATTGTCCTCATATCAAAATTGAGTACATAGGATTCATGCTTCTCCATTCTTGTGGTGCTTTACTAAGAATAATGTCTTCCATTTCCATCCAGGTTAATACAAAGGATGTGAAGTCTCCATTTTTTTAAATGGTTGAATAGTATTCCATGGTGTACATATACTACAGCTTGTTAATCCATTCCTGGGTTGGTGAGGATTTAGGCTGTTTCCACATTTGGGGGATTGTAAATTGAGCTGCAATAAACAGTCTAGTGCAAGTGCCCTTATGATAAAAGGATTTTTTTCCTTCTGGGTAGATGCCCACTAATGGGATTGTAGGATCAAATGGGAGGTCTAGCTTGAGTTCTTTGAGGTTTCTCCATACTTCCTTCCAGAAAGGTTGTACTAATTTGCAGTCCCACCAGCAGTGTAAAAGTGTTCTCTTCTCTCCACATCCATGCCAGCATCTGCAGTTTTGAGATTTTGTGATGTGGGCCATTCTCGGTGGGGTTAGATGGTATCTCAGGGTGGTTTTGATTTGCATTTCTCTAATAGTTAGGGATGATGTACATTTTCTCATATGTTTGTTAGCCATTCGTCTGTCTTCTTTAGAAAAGATTCTATTCATGTCTCTTGCCCATTGATATATGGGATTGTTAGCATTTTTCATGTGGATTAATTTTGAGTTCTCTATAGATCCTAGTTATCAAGCTTTTGTCTGATTCAAAATATGCAAATATCCTTTCCCATTGTGTAGGTTGTCTATTGCTTTGGTTGTTGTTGCCTTAACTGTACAGAAGCTTTTCAGTTTAATGAAGTCTCATTTGTTTATTTTTGTTGTTGTTGCAATTGTCATGGCAGTCTTCTTCATGAAGTCTTTCCCCAGGCCAATATCTTCCAGTGATTTTCCTATGCTTTCTTTGAGGATTTTTATTGTTTCATGCTTTAAATTTAAGTCCTTTATCCAGCTTGAATCAATTTTTGTGAGTGGAGAAAGGTGTGGGTCCAGTTTCAGTCTTTTACATGTAGACATCCAGTTCTCCCAACACCATTTATTGAATAGGGAGTCTTGAAGGGGGGGAGACAAGATGGCTGGCTGAAGCCAGCTTTCCACAGAAGTTCCCCTCCAGAAGGAGAGTTAAAGGACAGAAAATAAGCAAGTAACCTGGTGGATTAGAGTTGCGCCAAGAGAGAAGGTTGAAGAACGTGCATCAACCCTACTGAGGCAAGTGCAACCCCAAGGATACAAACAAAAGGTACAAAATCCATCACCAAGGGGACGGGAGTCTTCTCCCCCATGAGAATAGCTCAGAGTACCCCATAAACAAACGAGCAGAGTTCAAAAGTCCTCCTATTATACTCCACGGGAGAAACCCTCTAAAAACTGGACCTACTTCCCCTACTAGGGTGCCATGGCGCTCTCCTATCAGGCATAAAACTGTTAAAACTGTATATATTTTCTACCTGCAATACTGAGCTTCTAGTACTCTCCTTCACTCTCACTCTGAGGTTTAGAGGCCTGTCTCCCAGGAGTCCAGATTCTTGGGTGTTTTCTTGAGAGGTATGGACAGAGCCTGGACTTCTGCTGGTCAGTGCTGATTCTGCGGCACAGGAATGAAAAGAGGACAGTTGGCTGAGAGGGAACCACACAGGAGCGGTGGTGCCCTGAGGCACAGAGCAACAGCCGTTTTTGGCAATAATAGGGCTCACCCCTGGATATTCCGGAGTCACACCCCCTGTCTCTCTGGGCAACCAGAGGAGACCAGACATCTTCTCAGGTGGCAAACACCGGCGGAACAGATCTAGGACAGAAATGCAGGCCCTGTGAGTAAAGCATCTGCCTCAGGCTTTACCGGCCTTGGTGGAGCACGGGGACTAGAAAACCCACGCACAGTGCCAGCAGACTCACAGAGAGGGACTGACCCAGAGGACTGCTCTACTGAGCCTAAGACACACCTGGCCCTGAGGGGATCATCACCCTAGACAAAGGAAGACAAGAGGCTAGAACTGACAGCTCACCTTGCTGCGAAGACAAACAACTGGGCAGCATCAAAGACAGCCTGAGGCGTAGGATCTGTGAATTCACAACAGCTTCTCTTCTGCAGGGGAATTTAGCCGGGACAGAAACAAATTCTGCAAAGTTGTTCTGTTCTGTCAGTAACATCAATCAGGGGTGGGGCTGGAACTGAGTAAACAGTACCAGCCTTCATCAAGTGCCCAAGGTTGTCAGGCCTCACCTCCCCCTGCCTGATAGAGGCAGAGAGCAGCGGCCTGGCTGAGGAGATGCAGATCTCCTTGTGATTCAGGCAGGCACAAACCCTGGAGTATCTGCTCATTGGAGGCAACTGGGTCACAGTCCTGCGGAGTTATCAGTGACTGGGGGTGACAGAGGTGCAAGATGGGGAAGGAGGCATCAACCTACCCAGATTAATCTGTTTGCTGGGTGGGTCCTCATGACCTCACAGAGCACCAGAACAAGTCATATTTTCGTTGTCAGCAGACCCCTGGGATCTAGTTGCCAGAGACCTTTTAAACTCTCTTGTGGGGCCAGATGGCTTCACGTCAGAATTCTACCAAATCTTTAAAGAGGAACTAGTACCTATATTACTCGACCTTTTCAAAAATATAGAAAAAGAAGGAATACTACCGAACACATTCTTTGAAGCAAAAGTCACCCTGCTCCCCAAACCAGGAAAAGAACCAACAACAAAAAAAAATTATAGACAAATATCTCTAATGAATATAGATGCAAAAATATTCAACAAGATCCTGACAAACAGAATCCAGCAACACATCAAACAAATTATACATCATGACCAAGTCAGTTTTATCCCAGGGTCTCAAGGCTGGTTCCATATACGTAACTATATAAATATAATTCAGCACATAAACAAATTAAAGAACAAAAACCATATGATTCTCTCAATTGATGCAGAAAAAGCTTTTGATAATATCTAGCATCCCTTCGTGATCAGAACACTTAAGAAAATTGGTATAGAAGGGACATTTCTTAAATTGATAGAGGCCATCTACAGCCAACACACAGCCAATATCGTATTGAATGGAGTTAAATTGAAATCATTTCCATTGAGATCAGGAAATCAGGGAAGGTTGCCCATTGTCTCCACTGCTCTTTAACACTGTAATGGAAGTTTTAGCCATTGCAATTAGGGAAGAAAAGGTGATCAAGGGCATCCATTATAGGGTCAGAAGAGATCAAACTTTCACTCTTCGCAGATGATATGATTGTATATCTGGAAAACACCAGGCATTCTACTAGAAAACTCTTAGAAGTGATCAAGGAATACAGCAGTGTCTCAGGGTACAAAATCATCATTCATAAATTGGCAGCCTTTATATCTACCAACAATATTCAAGCTGAAGAAACAGTCAAGGACTCTATTCCATTCACAGTAGTGCCAAAGAAGATGAAATATTTGGGAGTTTATCTAACAAAGGATGTGAAAAGAGAACTATGAAACGCTAAGAAAAAAAATAGCTGAAAATGTTAACAAATGGAAAAACATACCATGCTCATGACTGGGAAGAATCAACATTGTCAAAATGTCTGTACTACCCAAAGCAATATATAATTTTAATGCAATCCCTATTAAAGCTTTACTGTCATACTTTAAAGATCTTGAAAAAATAATACTTCGTTTTATATGGAATCAGAAAAAACCTCAAATAGCCAAGACATTACTCAAAAATAAAAACAAAGCAGGAGGAATCACGCTACCAGACCTCAGACTATACTATAAATTGATAGTGATCAAAACAGTGTGGTACTGGCACAAAAACAGAGAAGTAGATGTCTGGAACAGAATAGAGAACCAAGAGATGAACCCAGCTACTTACCATTATTTGATCTTTGACAAGCCAATTAAAAACATTCAGTGGGGGGTGGCGCCTATGGCTCATTGAGTAGGGCGCCCGCCCCATATACCGAGGGTGGCAGGTTCAAACCCAACCCCGGCCAAACTGCAACCAAAAAATAGCCGGGCGTTGTGGCGTGTGCCTGTAGTCCCAGCTGCTCGGGAGGCTGAGGCAGAAGAATTGCA
>CAUYPK010039011.1:0-32943 GCA_963574355.1 Loris lydekkerianus | reverse complement strand
CTTTGTCCCGCCCGATTCTTGCTCTGGGACCCTGAGGGCAAAGCTTGCTGGAGCAGTTTTTCCACACAATGGCTTTCACTTAGCCCAGCTCAGTGGCTCCTTTTGGGGTCCCAGACAATGCCCAAAGTTCTCCACGCTTTTGCTCAAGCTCTCCCCAATGCAGCTCCACTGAGCGCCAAGTCCAAGAACACCAAAAAAGTTCACAGGTAAGGCCTTTCCGGTTTGCAGTCTCACTGCTGCTTGTACTCACGGTTGCCGGCGTGATTAGGTTGATCGAACACACGCAGCCTCTTGCCAGTTTTCCACTGTTTTTGTCTTCCTCCTGGGGTCCAGAAGTCCCTTGCTGGCTCTCTGTATCCTTAAAGGGATGATCGTAGGCAGGTCCCACCGGCCAGAGATGTCTGGAGTCTTGTCTCCCCAGATTCGCCAAGCCCAGTTACAGGGAAGCTGTTACTCAGCCGCCATCTTTAATCCCAAAAACCATCCTTTATATATATAATCCACATATATATATATCCAAATATATATCTATTTGAGAAATATTTATAAGCATCTAAATAGGTACTTACTTGGAGCTGGATAAACAATAAATAGTGGTGAACAAAATAAATGTCCCTGCTTTCTGGGAGTTTATAGTCTGATTAGAAGACCAACATAAAACATAAATAAATATATGGAAATGAGTTTATTTTCTTCCTTCTGATCACTCTGGAAAAAAGGATTGTAATATACCTTCTATGTTCCAAGAGACTAGAAACTTTCCTTTGAATCTTATTGTAAGCATCACAGGGCCTGAATATATAATATATTGAATATATAATATAGAATTTTAAGTACACACTTGCTCTTATTTCGCTTACTCTGACAGAGTTTTGAAAAGAATCTTACTCCAGAAGAACGCTTTTCTCCTTTGGATCTTTTAAACAAAATCCAAGAACAAAATGAAGAACTTGGACTGATAATTGATTTAACATACACTCAACGCTATTATAAACCACAGGTAAATGGAACCCTTAATTGAAAAGAACTTTCTTTATTCTGATACTAAAATAATTTATAGTAATTTAGTAATAATTCAGCAATTATGATCTGTGCTAATGTGAATGCTGGCCTTCCTTCATGGGTAATAAGTTTAAAAGGGAACCAAATAGTTTCTTTTTAATTGCTGTTTCAAAATGAAGTTGAAGATTTGGTGTCTCTGGCTCAGTGGCTAGGACACCAGCCACATACACCAGAGATGGCGGGTTAAAACTCAGGCCAGGTCTGCCAAACAATGACAACTACAACAAAAAAATAGCCAGGCGTTGTGGCAGGCCCCTGTAGTCCCAATTGTTCGGGAGGCTGAGGCAAGAGAATCACTTAAGCCCAAAAGTTTGAGGTTGCTATGAGTTGTGATGCCATGGCACTCTACCAAGGGTGACATAGTAAGACTCTGTCTCAAAAAAACAACAACAAAGAACCAAAATGAGGTTGAAGATGTGAATTGAACTATAATACAGTACAGCCTCCATAGCTGACCACCTCCTTAAGTTGACCTGATTTTCATAGACCAGACATGCACCGCATGTACATATCTGTACAGCAGGTCTAGTTCCTTATGTTGATATAATCAAAATATGTAACTTTTATTCCTTAATGCCTTTTAATATCAAACAATCTAGTCAGTGTTCAAATTTGTAGTTATCTCCTAAATGTCCTATAAAATTGTCACTTTGCAATTGGTTGTTAGGTCTCTTAAGTCCTATTGTATCTATAGGTTCCCCTCTATGTTTCCCTTTTTTTCCCCTTGAATTTTATGTTTTGAAGAAACTGGAAAAGGCCGGGCATGGTGGCTCATGGGAGGCTGAGGCATGTGGATTGCCTGAGCTCATGGGTTCGAGACCAGTCTGAGCCAGAGCAAGACATCATCTCTAAAAATAGTCGGGTGTGTGGCGAGCGCCTGTAGTCCCAGCTACTCAGGAACAGCTACTCAGGAGGCTGAGGCAAGAGAATTGCTTGAGCCCAGGAGTTTGAGGTTGCTGTGGGCTACAACGCTACAGCACTCTACCAAGGATGACAAAGTGGGGCTCTGTCTCAAAAAGAAAAAAAATTAAAAAAGACTGGATGCAGTGGCTCACTCCTGCAATCCTAGCACTCTGGGAGGCTGAGGTTGGTGGATTGCTTGAACTCACAAGTTCAAGACCCTGTCTCTACTAAAAATAAAAAAACTGAGGCAGGAGGATTGCTTAAGCCCGAGTTGGAGATTGCTGTGAGCTATGATGCCATGGCACTATACCCAGGGCAACAGCTAGATATATTTCTATAAAGGTTTCCCTTATTAACTATTTGGCTTACGAGTTATGCAGGCACGATTCTTTTCTTTTACTTTACATTTTTCAAAATGATTTGGTTGAGGCCGGGCACGGTGGCTCATGCCTGTAAATCCTAGCACTCTGGGAGGCCTAGCTGGGTGGATTACCTGAGCTCATGGGTTCAGGACCTGCCTAAACAAGAGCGAGAACCTCATCTCTAAAAAAATAGCCAGGTGCCTGTAGTCCCAGCTACTCGGGAGGCTGAGGCAAGAGAATCGCTTGAGCTCAAGAGTTTGAGGTTGCTGTGAGCTATGATGCTATGGCACTGTACCAAGGGTGACGAAGTGAGACTCTGTATCAAAGAAAAAAAATGATTTGGTTCACTAATATCCTCCAGTTAAATTAGATTTAATTTAACTTATTTCTTTTTTGTACATTGTGAATTCATTACAGTTGTTATTCTCATTGAGGCACAAATTGAGGCCCTATCTTCCAACAATTGGAGATTCTTTATTGTCTTGTGAATCCTTTTGACACAACCTTAGTAATTCTTGATCACTTTTTGGCTATTTATATGGAAACAAGTTCCAGGGTTATCTTGTCCATTTCCTGCCTCACCTTGAGATCAGCTATTCTTCCAAGGAGCTTTGGTTTCTTTTAGTGATAATGGTATTTAAAAGTTGTAATCTGAGTGCTAGAGGTTGTCATTGCTACTAGACTGATGTTTCTAGGCTGTTTTTGGTGGACAATGCTAGGGAATATCACTGTATTGTAAAATACATTATGGGTTCATACTGATACTTTCTTTTTAAACTCGATTTTAAGTATTTTAACTCAACCTCCTCTGTATCCACTTTCCTCTCTCCCCAAGAACACCAGTCCTCAACAGTGCCTAGAATTCCTTCTGTCTCACAAATCAAACCAAGTTCTGCTG
Source organism: Loris lydekkerianus (assembly GCA_963574355.1). Taxonomy (NCBI): domain Eukaryota; kingdom Metazoa; phylum Chordata; class Mammalia; order Primates; family Lorisidae; genus Loris; species Loris lydekkerianus. Next base: position 29,718 of record CAUYPK010039011.1, on the reverse strand, counting down.
ACTCTTTTCTACTCTTCTACTTAAAACATAGCTGCTTTATGAAGACACTAATCCTTGAAATGTAAAATATTGCTAGAACTATTTATATAATTTTTATTTATACATGCATTTGTTCACATGGAATTTGCATTCAGTTTAGTATCACTATTGACTGTCCTGTAGTTTTATTGAAAATCAAGTGATACTTCCTGGTTGAAGCAGCTTTGGAAAAAATGGCTCTTTTATTAGAATTGCTGACATACTAAATTTATTATAATCTCTAGCTCCTCCAATTAATCTTTAATTCTTTCTCTACAAATGAAATAATGTACATTTTTCATGGTTTTGCTTTATAGGATTTGCCAGAAACTATTCCTTACTTAAAAATTTTTACAGTTGGGCATCAGGTGCCTGATGATGACACTATTTTTAAATTCAAATGTGCTGTAAATGGGTTTTTGAAGGAAAATAAAGATAATGGTGAGTTCTTGTTTTTTTTTCTTATCTGAACTTTGCTGTATATTTTAAATGGGATTGGTGACATTGATATTTTTAACTGTTCTGACCTTAGGCCTATTGTATTTGATGTTAAAGTGAAAATGTCATATGGTGCTAACAGGGTATGGTTTTCCTTTTGTTGGTCACAAATCATTTAATTTACTTTGGAAAGTAATTTTAGTGAGAAATATGAACTGAACTAGCTCACACATCTCTTTTTAAAAAATTTGAATGGAGTCTCGGTACATTGCCTCACCAAGCACTCTGTAATCCTTATACTCTGGGAATGCCAAGATGGGTGGATCCCTAGAGCTCAGGAGTTCAAGACCAACCTGAAAAAAAGAGTGAGACCCAATCTCTACTAAAAATAGAAGAATTAGCTAGGTTTCCTGGTGGGTACCTGTATCGCAGCTACTTGGGAGGCTGAGGCAGGAAGATCACTCAAACCCAGGGATTTGAGTTTGCTGTGAACTAGGCTGATGCCACCACACTCTAGGCTGGGCAACAGAATAAGACTGTGTCTCAAAAAAAAAAAAAAAAAGAGAGAGAAAGAGATACATTTGAATGGAAAATATAAAATAAAATTAAAATATTCTTTTTTATGTATTGAGAGATAAGTAGAAGAAAAGGTTAAAAATCTCAACATCTTAGAGTTATGTAAAAGACACAACAAAAGGCAAAGGTTAGAAGTTAGACCCCTAGAAGCAAAAGAAAAAAGTAAACCATGGGAATTGACTCTTTTTGATAAGTATTTAAGATATTTCTGCTGTTTTTCTACTTTGAGTACAGGCAAGGTAGGAAACTACCATTTCTTACTCTTCAGACAAGAACTTAAGTCAAAGACTGGAGTTTTCTTGTTCCTGCTTTTAGATCTACCTTACTCTGTTGAAAATAGATCTTAATAGCTTCTGAATTTTAAGGATCTGGTTGTCTTTTTCTGGCATCTGCCTATCAGAAAGAACATGATATTTGCTATATTTTAAGACTGATATTTTAAGACTGAAGAAGCTTTTCTCTTTGAAAAGCCACTGACACCCATAGGACAAAGCTGTCATTTTGCCTGCTTTCTAAATTTAGCTTGAGGAGTGCATACTTTATTTCTTAACTCTGACAGATAGCGAATATTCCCTTTTTAAAAATACAACAGAAGTAGTGGAGAAAGAACAGAGATAGGGGTGAGAAGATAGGGGATGAAGATGAGAGGGAGAAACTGCATCAGTGGGTCTGAAGATAAATTTTAAAACTAACTTCTTCAGTCACTTAATGTACTCATTTGCTTTTAATTATGTTAATCCTTATTCACAGATCTGCCCCTGTACTTTAACTTTAAACTTGAGAAGTTTGGTTTTGCCTGTGATAAGCACAACATCTGCAGAGGAAGGAAATCATATTTACATAAGCTATAGTCACAGAAATATCACTTTTTTTTTGCATTTTTTGGCCGGGGCTGGATTTGAACCAGCCACCTCTGGTAGATGGAGCCAGCACGCTACTCCTTTGAGCCTCAGGCACTGCCCAGAAATATTATTTCTTAAGGTGTGAGGGTACAACTGCTGGCTTACTTGGCCTACTTGCAGGCTTCTTCAGCTGCTTCCAGGCTCTCTTGTATGAAATGGTTATATAGTGTTTCATCTATTCTGTAAGGGCTAGGAGGTCCTTAAGAGTATGTGAGAAAAATTTTTTAAATCTTAGCTGTTTATATGTTACACCAAGTGTAGTCAGTTGGAGCACATGTGAGTCTTGTGCTGACTATGTCTTACGGTGTTTGCTATGATACCAGTCTTAGAACCTTGTTCAGGATCAGTTTTGGCTACCTCTGCTATTAGCCCTTCTCACAGATACCAGGCTCACTGATAAAAGAGAAGGACTCTATATTCTCCAATCCCTAGAACTGGTAGAGACTCAGAAAATACATTGATTCAGTAAACACTGAGATCCTTTTAGCTTTACTGTTAGGGCATAGGAAGGAATGCAGAGGTGAACAACCCTCTTTGTTCTTCAGAAACTCATGGTTATCTAGGAAAATAAACATGTAGTACATGTGGCTTAGGATATGAGTTAATTATAGACAAAAAAGACCGTGTGTTAATTATAGTAAAGGAATAAAGTACAGTGAGAATATTAGAAGAGGCTTGGCACCCATACCACAGTGGTTACGGTGCCAGCCACATACACCGAGGCTGGGTTCAAACCTGGTTGTGGGTAGCTAAAACAATGACAACTGCAACAGAAAAATAGCCCGGCATTGTGGCAGGCACCTGTAGTCCCAGCTACTTGGGAGTCTGAGGCAAGAGAATCGCTTAAGCCCAAGAGTTTGCAGTTGCTGTGAGCTGTGATGCCACAGCACTCTACTGAGGGTGACATAGTGAGACTGTCTCAAAAAAAAAAAAAAAAATATATATATATATATTAGAAGAGAGGTTGAGGAAAGCCTAATGAGGAGATAGCATTTGAGCTGGGCTAGGGAGAAGAGATTTTACCAGAAGGAGGGAAGGACAGTCTAATTTGGGGGACTAAGTACAAAGGGTACAGGGCTTGAAGCCATGGAAAGCCACCCTCTTATGTGAGAAGAAGGTAGGGTGAGAGGAATGGAGAACATAGGTTCTTTTCAACAAATATATAACCTACTGTGTTGAAGGCACTGTTACAGAAAGTGATGATAGAACAGTCTTTGCCTTTATAGACTTTATATTCTGGTGGGGGAGAGATACGTAAGCAAATAAATATACTGAATGTAGATGCTAATAAGTGCTTTGGAGAGAAACAGAAACAGGATGAAGGGGTGAGGGAAAAGGTGGGTGATCAGGGAAGGCCTTGCTAATAAGATGTCATTTGAGGCTAGGCATGGTAATTCACACCTGTAATCTTAGCACTTTGGGAGGCTGTGGTGGGAGGGTTGGTTGAGGCCAGGAGTTTGAGACCAGCCTGAGCAAGAGTGAACCCATCTCTACAAAAAATAGGAAAATTAGCCAGATGAGTTGGTGTATGCTTGTAGTCCCAGCTACTCAGGAGGCTGAGGCAGGAGGATCACTTGAGGAGTGATCTCCATCCAGGAGTTTGAGGTTTAGTGAGCTGTGGTGGTGCACTCTAGCCCAGTAGCAGAGTGAAACTGTGTCTCAAGTACCCTCCCCCCCCCCAAACAGATGTCATTTGAGCAGACCTTAAAGGAAGTGAGGAAGCAAGATGTTGTGTATCTGGGAGGGGAGTATTCTAAGGCAGAGGAAACAGGAGGTTGCAGAGTCCCTGAAGCATAATTGTGCTTGGCACTTTGAAGGAGTGGTAAGAAGGCCAGTGTGGGTGGAGTGGAGTGAGTGAGGGTCACAGCAGTAGAAAATGGGATTAGGGAGGTTGGAGGTGGGCAGGAAGGAAACAGTTGATATCGTTCTTATAAATCATAGTTAGGATCATCGTAGACTTACACTGTAGTTCAAAAGACAGATTGGTATCCATTTATAAAGGGTTCTATATGCCATGCTAAGAAGCTTGAAGATTTTTTAAATTTCAGGTTAACCTGAGGGTACAATTAGGTTACAGTGTTTGTGCTTGATAGGTAAGGTCCCTGTTATAGTCATGAAGTTTGAATATTTTTAAGGAAAAGAGCAACCAAGCCAAACTTATGTTTTAGAAAGATAACATCTTCGACAACAGAGCTAGACCCTGTCTAAAATTTACAAAAGAAAAATTATAAGGCTAGGCAAGATTGGCTCATGCTTGTAATCCAGCACTCTGGGAGGCCAAGTGCTTAAGGAAGGACCCCTTGAGTTCAGAGTTCTAGACCAACCTGAGCAAGGTCAAGACGCTGTCTCTCCTAAAAATAGAAAAATTAACCAAGCATTGTGGCAGGCGCCAGTTGTCCCAGCTTCTTGGGAGGCTGAGGCAGGAGGATCGCTTGAACCCAGGAATTTGAGGTTGCTGTGAGCTAGGCTGAGGCCATACTCTAGCATAAAAAACAGAAGGAAGGAGGGAGGGAGGGAGGAAATATGTTCATATGGAGGAGCAACTGAGATAGTAGAGATTGAGTCAGGGATGTGACTTTGTTGTGTGATTGATGCAGGCAACACCTAGTTACAGACACAGATTTTGCAAAGAAAAACTGCACATTGTTGTTTTTTATTCCTCATATATATTTTTTTAAATGATGGACTAAGAAATGTGATAGCATAATGGGAAGAATCTTAGACTTGATTCTAGTCTTTGTTCTGTTTGCCTTCTATGTTACTTTGATTTACATCTTCAAGTCTTGCCTTTCCATTATAAAATATGAATAGTGCTGTTTACCTGAGTACTTCACAGGGCACATAGACCTGTGGCAGGTGAGGAGCGCCAGGGTAGAAAAGGAATGGAAGGAAGCACTTTGGAACTCACAAGTACTACAGAGAGTGTTCTTTTTAGTGTTCAGTATCAAAAGTAAAGGCATTCCATTAGTTTCATTAAGAAACAAATTTCATTCTTCTCATAGCCTGTTGTCATTTTCACTCATTTTTCTATAATTAAATCAATTAATGATGGGTAGTGTATGTTAAGACAAACGGGTTTGTCACAATACGGTTTTAGCTCTTAGTACCTCATTAGGACTTCTGCAGTTCACATCATTCAGTCGGAACTGGGACAGTGTAAAGTTTACCAGAGACATTGAGTTTTGGTTTTCTGTTGGATGATTTTTTTAATAGCATATTCAAAAAAAAAAAAAAAAAAAAAAAAAACCAAAAACCACACTTCTCTTTGGAGTTATTTCTTTTGGGGAAGTATGTGTAGTAATGTTGTGGTAACTTTTTAGTGATACTCTTCAGAAAAATATATAACTTACTTTTAGTATATATAAATCAGTTATTTAAACTCTGTATTTCCTGTTTTATAGACAAGCTTATTGGTGTCCACTGTACTCATGGTTTAAACAGGACTGGCTACCTAATCTGTAGGTAAGTTGCCAACCTCAGAGGCAGACCATTTTGAGCCTGTTTTTGTCTATTTGTAGTGGTGATGTAAGCTTGTTGCAAAAAATATAGTCGGTATAGAAATGTATGCAGTAGAAAGCTGCCATGACTTCAAACCAGAGATGACCACCATTAATAATTTAGTACATGTTTTTTCACACTTTACAAATACAGATAGAAGCATGTATTTGTAATTTAATGGTTAATGTGTGATGGACATCTTTCTGTGAAAGTACTTGGAAACTTCATTCTTTCTAAAGGTTGCATAGTTTCTTTACGTATTGATGAACATTAAAGTCAGAAGTTTTTGATATTATAAAACATTGAAATAGTGAACATTTCTTTATGAACACCGTTGAATACATATGTGATTGTCCTGGAGATAATTTCACTCAAAGTGGAATTTCTGAATCAAATAGTATGCTCCTTATTCCTTTTATGGATGTTGCCACACTGTACCAATTTATGTTTGTTCATTCAGAAAATATTTATTGAGCATCTGTATGTGTGGGCCCTGTGCTGTGTGCTAGCAAAGAGACTTCACCCACCCCTTGTGAATCCTAATAACAGTGTAGGGAGGGAATAGATATTAAAGCATCACACATACGTATGTAGCATTACAAATCTGACAAGTGCTAAGGAACAGAGGGACATGGTTTAATGAGCATATATAATAGGGAAGATTTGACATCATCAAGAATGTGACAGGTTTCTGTAGGGAGATTTGAGCAAATATCTGAAATACGAGTAAGGATTAACCACTGTGGAGAGAATTCTGAACACAAGGAACAGCAGCAACCCTGTAACATGGACCGTGTTGGAGGAACTGCCAGCGATGCTGGCCGTGGGGGAGGTATGGCATTAAAATGGAGCTAGAAGTAGGAGCAGGAGCTAAGATCATGCAGAGCTGTGTTTAAGGTTTTAGTCTTAAGAGAACTAGAAAAATGAATAAACTTTTTTTATTGGGGTCAGCATAGGAAACATAATCAAATTTGCATTTTTTAGCCTATCATTTTCCTACTGAGTGGAAAATACACTGCAGAGGGGAAAGAGGTAGAAGCAAGGGAACAAGTCAAGAGACGTTTGTAGGAATTGAGGCATAATGGTGGATTGGACCAGGATGTGGTCATTTTGGTAGAATGATATGGACATATTCTGGAGACATTTAGGTAATATCATTGTCAAGAGTTGGTGGTGGGTTGAAGGTGAGAGTAAGGAAGAAGTGGCTGATGGTGATGGTGACTGACCCACAGTCAGTTACACAGTATTTTTTAGATGTAATTTTAATATTTTTCCCTATTTTCTTCTGGTTGTTGGTTTCTGATAAATACTTTGTCATATTAAGGACATCTCCTTCTGTTTTTAGTGTATAAAGCATGTTGGTTAAAAATGACTTGAATTTAACATCTAGCAGTTTGGTCCTGTACTTTCATTCCTTTTCTTTATCTGTTAAGTTATATTAATGTAAATAATTATGTTAATAGATTTTCTAAAGTTGGGTCATCCTTCCATTCTTGAAATAAAGTCTTTTTGTAATCATAGTATATCATTCTTTAATAATTGTTGGATTAGATGTGATATTTTCGTAGGATTTTTGTATCTACATTTGTAAGTGAAATTGGACCTTTTTGGAAAAAACTTGATTTTTTTCTTTTTGAATATATAAATGACCCAAATTATGTTGTTTTGTTAGATATTTGATTGATGTAGAAGGCATGAGGCCAGATGATGCAATTGAATGTAAGTATGAGGGTTGTCACTATTTTTTCCTTTTTACAAAAGTTAAAGGTGGAAATGTAGATGAATTTCTCAAATTTTGGAAAAAAAAGTTTATAAGTTGTTTTCATATATGATAGTCTTACCAAAAGATTGTAAAGGATATATATGGAAGTAGTCAGATGTAACAGCCTAAATAATTTAGTCAGTGAATTTCAGCTTTGATTTTCTTTCTCTGGGAAAGATGTGCTTTTTTGTATAGTTATTTCTAATAGTTCATCTACTCCTCAGTATTCAATAGGTGCCGGGGACACTGCTTAGAAAGACAGAACTACATTGAAGACCTTCAGAATGGTCCTATAAGAAAGTAAGTCTTGCATTTTATATGTGAGATTGTGGTTTGGAGATCTCTCTTGTTCAATTTTTTTTTTTTTTTTTTTAAGACAGTCTCACTTTGTTGCTCTTGGTGGAATGCTGTGGCATCATAGCTCACAGCAGCCTCAAACTCTTGGGCTCAAGCCTCCTGTGTACAATGCCTGGGTATTTTTTAGAGACAGGGTCTCGCTCTGGTTCAGGTTGGTCTCAAACTCCTGAGCTCAAGCAGTCCACCTGCCTCGGCCTCCCAGAATGCTAGGATTATAGGCGTGAGCCACCATGCCCGGCCTCTTTTTAAAAAATTTTAATTTATAATTTTTATGGTTATGTAATAGTGGTATATATTTATAGGTACCTGTGATGTTTTGATATAAACCTACAGTGTATATTAATCAAATAAGGGTAATTAGGATATCTGTCACCTCCAGCATTTATCATTTCTTTGTTTTAGGACACTCCATTCCACTTTTTAGTTATTTTAAAGTATACCATAACTTACTATAAACTGTAGGCACTTTGTTGTGCTGTCAAATATTATTCATTCCACCTATCTAATTCTATTTTTGTATGCATTAACCATCTCCACTTCATCCCTACTACCCTTCCCAGCCTCTGGTAACATTATTCTCTGTCTTCATGAGATAATTATTTTAATGTATTGCTCTCTCATATGAGTGAGACTATCTCAGATTTGTCTTTTTGTGTGTTGCTTTACTTCACTTAACATAATATTCTCCAGTTATATCCATGTTGTTGCAAATGATAGGATTTCATTCTGTTTTTATGGTTGAATAATATTCTATTGTATATATGGACCACATTTTCTTTATCCAGTCATTCACTGATGGACACTTAGGTTGTTCCAAATCTTGGCTATTATCAATATGGCTGCAATAAACATGGGAGTACAGTTAATATTTTTGTCATACTGATTTCCTTTTTTGTTTGTTTGTTGAGAGAGAATCTCATTCTCTTTCCCTGGGTAGAGTGCTATGGTGTCATAGCTCACAGCAACCTCATAGTCTTGGGCTCAAGAGAACCTCTTGCCTCAGCTTCCCAAGTAGCTGGGACTATAAGTGCCCACTACAACACCTGGCTAGTTTTTCTGTTTTTTTTTTTTTTCTTTGAGACAGAGTCTCACTATGTTGCCCTCAGTAGAGTGCCAGTGGTGTCACAGCTCACAGCAACCTCAAACTCTTAGGCTTATGTGATTCTCTTGCCTCAACCTCCCAGGTAGCTGGGACTACAGGCACCCACCACAAGGTCCAACTTTTTCTGGTTGCATTTGTTATTGTTTAGCAGGCCCAGGCCAGGATTGAACCTGCCATCTTTGGTGTATGTGGCTGGCGCCCTACTCACTGAGCTGTAGGCACTGAGCCAGTTTTTCTATTTTTAGTAGAGACAGAGTCTCACTCTTGTTCAGGCTGGTCTCAAACTCACCTCAGCCTCCCAGAGTGCTAGGATTATAGGTGTGAGCTAGTGCGCCCAGCCTCTTTCTTTTAGATACATACCTAGCAGTGGGATTGCTGGGTCATATGGTAGTTCTGTTTTTGAGGAGCTCCATACTTTTCTCCAGAGTGGTTGCCCAAATTTACATTCCCACCAACAGTATATGAGGATTCCCCTTTCTCTACACCCTTGCTAATATTCATTATTATTCATTATTGTCTGTCTGTTTTTTTTTTTTTTTTAATTTACTTTATTTGATTTTTTGAAGTTTTGGCCAGGGCTGGGTTTGAACCGTCACCTCCGGTATATGGGACCGGCACCCTGCTCCTTGAGCCACAGGCACCACCCCTATTGTCTGTCTTTTTGATAAAAGCCATTTTAGGACGGTGCCTGTGGCTTAGTGAGTAGGGCGCTGGCCCCATATGCCGAAGGTGGTATGTTTGAACCTGGCCCCGGCCAAACTGCAACAAAAAAATAGCTGGGCATTGTGGCAGGCACCTGTAGTCCCAACTACTTGGGAGGCTGAGGCAAGAGAATCGCATAAGCCCAAGAGCTGGAGGTTGCTGTGAGGGTTGTCTACCTAGGGCAACAAAGTGAGACTCTGTCTCTTAAAAAAAAAAAAAAAAGCCATTTTAACTGGGGTGAGATATCTCATTGTAATTTTGATTTGTATTGCTCTGGTGACTAATGATGTTGAGCATTTTTAATATACTTTTGGCTAGTTGTATGTCTTTTATTATATTTTTATTGTGTGTATTTCTTCTTTTGAGAAATGTCTATTCAGATCTTTTGCCCATTTGTAGTCAGATTATATGCTTTTTTCCTATTGAGTTGTTAGAGCTTCTTATTTATTCAAGTTATTAATCCCTTATCAGATGGGTATTTTCTCACATTCTGTGGGTTCTCTCTTAATTTTGATTTTTCCTTTGCTTTGCAGAAAGTTTTTGTCATCATAGGAAGATCTTTTTATATAAAATTTTTTTATTTTTTGTTTTTCAAAAAGCTAAATTTATTCAATTTAAATGGCAATTCTTTATTCTGAGATTATGTTCTTCCTGCTTTTTCAGGTGCTAAAATATATTTTCTCTTACATAATGATGCTGATAGCATATGGTAGTTTTTTTTTTTTTTTTTTTCTCTGTTTTTGTTTTAATGTCATTAGCTGGCAAAAATAAAAGCCAGAAACACTTAAATGCCCCAATTAAAAACAACTTTTTAAACAAATTTAATGGTACTTGAAAGCAGAGCCTAGGAACCATAGCTTAGGTAAAAGCTGACCTTCTGTGTTACATATGTCACAGTACTGAATTCTTTCATGGTGATTTCCCTATATAAATTATGTAGCAGGATAAAAATCTTTATTTATATTAAACCAGTATAAATAGGTCCTTAATTTCAAGCAGCAAAGAAATACATTTTCATTCAATGCTGTGGCTCTATTCTTTTTATACAATTTACGTTGCATTTATTCATTCTTCTGGTAGTCTGTGCATTTGCTAGGAAAAGCTAAACCAATAATAATGGGAGAAGGAAGAGATTTTTACTTTCATATACCAAAATATGTCAGTAAATTGCTAAATTTTGAAACCAGTAATATTGTATGGAAATATTCTCTTTGAGGAATTGGAATTCCAGTGGGTACAGGTCAAGTGGATTTCAAGACTCAGCACATCTCATGGAACCAGTCCACACAATGAATAAATCTATTAGAGAAGGCCCTAGGTATAACCTACATTGGACCCAAGGTTACCCAACTCCTTCTCAGCATTTCCACACCCGGTCCCAAAATTTTCAACAGTCATTCAGGTACCTCTCTCTGCTTTCTTATCTAGAATTGAAATGGAAATTAATATTCTAAATGAGTAAGAATACATTATGATAATAATGAAGAATTGATGTTTGTTGCTGATCCTTTTCAACCAGGAGATATTATAGTCTGCATTTTGTATTTGGGACTAGAAAATTTAGTACAGGATGGGGAGTATGTGACTTTTCAGGAGCATTGGGAAAAGACTTAGAAATTTTCATTTATTTTTAAAGTTAGTGGAAGCCAAGGATTTGATGTGGCTACAAGGACCTTGCATTCTTAGGCTACATTGATTGTGATATAGTTTTCAGAATAAAGAAAATAACTGTTTAAAGAGTAAATATAACTTACAAGAAAAATAATAAAATCCTAGTAGAAATAGGGAGCAGTGGCTCACATCTGTAATCTTAGCATTTTGGCAGGCTGAGGCAGGAGATTGCTTGAAACCAGAAGTTTGAGACCAGTCTAAACAAGAGTGAGACCCTATTTCTGTAGAAAATAGAAAAATTAGCTGGGCATCGTGGTGCACATCTGTAGTCCCAGCTACTTGCAAGGCTAAGGTAGGAGACTTGAGCCTAGGAGTTTGAGGTTGCAGTGAGCTGTGATCTCAACACTGCACTTCAGCCTGGGTAACAGAGTGAGACTGTATCTCACTAAAGAAAAAAGAAGAAAAAAATCTTAAGAGAAATTTGTAAAGGAGTTGAGCAAATAAATCACAAAAGTAATTTCACTTAGAAAATGGGGAAAACCTCAGTATAGTTAAACTAGTGTGTTAGTCACTGGGTTCTCCAAAATGACAAAACCAATAGGATGGATGAGAGGGGCTTTTTTATTAGAGTAATTAGTTCATGCATTTATGGAGGTTGAGAAGTTTCATGATAGGCCATTTGTAAGTTAGAGAATCATTTGCACCAGTAGTGTGGCTCAGTCTAAGTCAGAAAGGCTCAAAATCAAATAAGCCAGTGGTGTAACTCTCAATCCAAGGCTTTAGAATCTGGAAAGGGTGAAAGAGCACTGATGCAAGTCTTGTCTTACAAAGCCAGAGTACCTGGAGTTCTGATGTTCAAGGGTAGGAGAGCAAGAGGGTTTCAGCTCCAGGAGAGAAAGCAATTTGCTTTTCCTCTGCCATTTTGTTTTCTTGAGGCGCCCAGCCAATTGGATGGTGCCTGCCCACATTGAGGGTAGATCTTTCCCACTCAGTCAACCCAGACACACAACAATCTTCTCCAAAAACACCCTCACAGACACACCCAGAAATAATGCTTTACCAGCTATGTCAGTATCCCTCAATCTAGTCAAGTTGACACGGAAAATTAACCATCACAAATAACCAGACATTATTTTTTGTCTATTAATTTAGCAATAGTTTTCTTTTATTGGAGACAGAATCTTACTCTGTCATCGTGGTTAGAGTGCTGTGGCGTCATAGCTCACAGCAACCTCAAACTCCCAGGGTTTGAATGATCCTCATGCCTCAGCCTCCCCATGACACCTGGCTAATTTTTATATTTTTAGTAGAGATGGGGTCTCGCTGTTGTTTAGGCTGGTCTCAGACTCCTGAGCTCAAGGGATTCTTCTGTCTGGGCCTCCCAGAGTGCTAGTATTATAGGTGTGAGCCACTGTGCCTGGCCACAACAGTTTTTTTGTTTGTTTTTTTATTTTTTGGAGACAGCATCTCACTCTCTCACCTAGGCTAGAGAGCACTGGCATCATCATAGCTCAAGGAAACCTCAAACTCCTGGCTTCAAGTGATCTTGCTTCAGCCTACCCAAGTAGCTGGGACTATTGGTACGCACCACTATGCCTGACTAATTTTTCTATTTTAAGTACAGACAGGGTCTCTCTTGCTCAAGCCGGTTTCAAACTCCTGCTCTCAAGCAGTCCTCCCACCTTGGCATCCCAAAGTGCTAGGATTACAGGCATAAGCCACTATACTTCGCTTTTAGCAACAGCTTTTGATAAGTGGTTGCCAAGCTGGACCTTTATTTGCATCTTGGTGCTATGTTCACCCACGGTGTGATCTTGGGTAAGATACTTAGCTTCTCTAAATTTCCCCTTTCTCATTAGTCAAATGGGGATTTTAATAATACATACCATATAAGGGTTGTTGTTGACTATGTTGACTAGTTAAGCATGTTAACACATTGTAGATAACTTTCAAAAAGAAGCTTGCATTTTTAAAAGATATGAACATTTCAAAAGAATGTTGCTAGTGGCACCTGAAATGAAAATCAGTATAACCCTTTTGAAAAATAATTTTATTAGCCATAATAATGCTGATAGCTGGTAATCCTGTGTTGAGACTAAGGATTATTTCAAAATACGGAAAAAGCTATATTCTTTCAGTCATTCAGCCCATTTTTCAAACTCCCTACTGTGTGTCAGGCACTAGGGTAGGTGCTCAGGATTCAGTAGTGTTAGTTCTGAGATGTTAATCACAGAATTGTGATAGTGGAAAAAATAGTAGCTGCTTGTATTTATAATAATGGGGAATATAGCTAAGTAATTATTGTATCTGTACTTTACTGTTTTATAAAGCCATTGAAAGTGTGCTTTTTTCTGACAACTGAAAATTATAGGCTATGATTCAACAGTCAAAAAATGAGGCTGGGGGCAGTGGGGGAAGACCAAAAGGAAATACTAACCAGTTAAATTAGATTAAGTGGGCTTTAGAGCTTTGGGAAAGGGGATATATTTTCTTTTCTCAGATTTCCAAATTTTCTTTTGTATAATTATGTTACATTTGCTGCGTTTGCTTTTGAAACAAAGAAATCTAAATCCTCATTTTCCGATTTTGCTCTGTTTAGCATCGTTAAAGTTTTTCTACACTTATAATTAATTTATTCATAAAGTAGAAGCAAATTTCTGTTGATACTAAATAGCCTATTCTGTTTTAAGTCAATTCTGCCAGACTTGGAGAGTGAAAACATTTGTTCAGAAATACTGTGGCATCCATTTTTCTCTATAGGAAAAGGTGGAAAGGCTTCTGGGAACCTACTGTGTGCTGGAGTATTGCACAGGGTGTCCTAAAAGTTGCTGTATACAGACAATAGGAAATTATAGCTAAATGTATCTTTATTTACAAAATATTCATTACAAAACCTTACAAAATATACTTCTATGTGTAGGAGTTTTTTGTATGCCCTATATATAACTGAAATGTATTGGCTTGATTTACCTTCATAACGGCCCATGAAGATGATAGGTATTATTAGCTCCATTTTATAAAGAACTAAGAGATATAAAGATTAAGTAATTTTCTGCTAAGGTCACACAGGTAGGAAATAATAGAACCAGAGTATCTATGTATTATTTTATAAAGCTTATATATGTTTTATTAATCCTAGTGATGTTTTATTACTTCTTGTTTTGCTTTCAGGAAATTTCCACAGAATCAGAATGTTTACCAGAGAAGCCATATCCCTCCTCCTGGTCCCCCAGGAGAGGACTATTCACAAAGGAGATACTCTTGGCATGCGAAGCCATATGTCCATCAAGCATCTCAGAATAAAAGGTGGTATTCCGACAGCTATAACAGAGCGTCAAATCCAACCTATTGGGGATGGACCAAGTAATACAAACCTGTCCCAGAAATGTACCTGGAGACAAGAGCTGGACTGAGACACCTAGAGTGACTTTTAGTTAAATCAGGTCAAATGACTTTTTTTTTTTTTTTTTTAATTGTTCCCTTTTGTGTTCAAGTTTAAGGAAAAACAATATTGATATTTACTTCTGTGTTAATAAGTTTCTAGTAATTACAGCAAAGGAAAAAACTGTCTTTCCAATCTTAAAATTTTTCTAAAGGAAAATATTTTAGAACTGATAAAGTGTTAAGAACTTCCCTTGCAAATTATTTTTGAAAAATACTATCTGGTTTTTCTATGTATTTCCTTTTGATAAGATCTGTGATATATGTGTGTGTATATTCAGAAATGTTTATAGTGTTTTTGTCATGTTCTATTATTTGGTCATTAAGGGTTTCTTTATTTTTCCTAACTGTTCACAATTTCTAATAAAATTTACATAGGACATAAAATCTAGTCACTATAATTTTAAGTGTGATTAGATATTTCTTTGGTAGTCAGTTGGGGATTTGACCAACATCCTTTCACTTGAATTGCCAGATAAACCATCTCACATAGGAATGGACAAACATATTAATTATACTGATGGATAATTGTCATTGGCTGGGTAGAACTATTCAGAAAACTTAAACTTTTATAGATTATAAGGATTGCTTGATGAACAGAGTAAGATATGACCATTTAAAGCCTGGGGTATCTGGGTAGATTGGCTGTGTCATTGCTCCCCTGTTGACCATAATTTCCTGGGATCTTTCTCCAGTTCCCTCTCACAGTGGATTGGTAGCTTACCTTGACTTTTTCCAAGTTGTTTCTTCTGTTGCTATATTGCTGGAACACACGAATCTCTAGGGAGGGTGTTAATTATTTTTAGTTGCACAGGAAGCCAGAAATTGTTGGTTGGTTGATGAAGTGTGTACTTATCTTGACACACAGTAAGCTTCAGTAAAATATTTGATAAATACTTGCGCAAGTTCTTTTTTTTTTTTTTGAGACAAGAGTCTCACTGCGTCGCCCTTGGTAGAGAGCTGTGGCGTCACAGCTCACAGCAATCTCAAACTCTTGGGCTTAAGCGATTCTCTTGCCTCAGCCTCCAAAGTAGCTGGGACTACAGGTGCTCGCCACAACGCCCGGCTATATTCTTTTAATAGTTGTCATTGTTGCTTAGCTGGCCCAGGCCAGGTTTGAACCCACCAGTACTGGTGTATGTGGCTGGCACCCTAACCAGCAAGCTACAGGTGCTGAGCCAAGTTATTTTTTTTTTTTCTTATTTTTTTCTTCTTTGAGACATGGTCTGTTACCTGGGCTACAATGTAATGGCATCATAATAGCTCTGTGAAACCTCCAACTCCTGAACTTAAACAATCTTCCTGCCTCAGCCTCCCACATAGCTTAGACTACAGGTGTGTGCCACTAAACTTGGCTAATTCTTTTATTTTTTGTAGAGATGGGGTCTTGCCCAGGTTGGTTTTGAACTCCTGACCTCAAATGATCCTCTAGCCTGGGCCTCCCAGAGTACTAGGATTACAGGACTGAGCCCCCACACTTGGCCCAGCTTTATTTTTTAAAGCATCTGATTTTGAGGATTTGTGTCATCGAGTGTCTGATATTGCAAGGATAGTTATCTTCTTTCTTATGTATGAACAACATCTGGACCTTGACTTACCCCTGGTTAAAAAATTTTGCAGTTGGCTTGGTGCCTGTAGCACAGTAGTTAAAGCACCAGCCACATGCACCAAGGCTGGTGGGTTCCAACCTGGTCCAGGCCAGCTAAACAACGACAACTGCAACAAAAAATAGTTAGGCATTGTGGCAGGTGTAGACCCAGCTACTTGGGAGGCTGAGGCAAGAGAATTTCTAGCACAAGAGTTGGAGGTTGCTGTGAGCTGTGACAGCATAGCACTCTATTGAGGGTGACGTAGTGAGACTCTGGTCTCAAAAAAAAAATCTTGCAGTTAGCGGCTCACACCTGAAATCCTAGCCCGCTGTGAGGCCAAAGTGGGAGGATTCCTTGAGCTCAGGAGTTCGAGACCAGCCTGAGCAAGAGAAAGACCCTGTGTCTATTAAAAAAAGAAAAATTAGCTGAGGCTCTGTGTAGGTCCCTGTAGTCCCAGCTACTTTTGAGGCTGAAGCTGGAGGAGCTCTTGAACCCAGGAGTTTGAAGTTGCTTGAGCTATGATGCCATGATACTCTACCCAGGGCAGCAGAGTGAGACTATCTGGAAAAAAAAAAAAAAAAGAAAAAGAAAACACATAAACCATAGGAATGTTAGTTACATCTAAGGTAACAATTTTACCAAGAATTATAGGATTTCATATGGGGGGTTATTTTCACATAATACGAGAATAGTTTTCGGAGTTTTGGTATCTTGCATAGCCTTGTTTCTTCAGATAACACTTCCAAGGTTAGATTCATTTAAATACTACGGTAACAGTCATGTGTATTCATCCAAGTCTACATATTGCGAGCAGAGCAAAGCTGATATTCTTATGAAAGTTCTCATTTAACACCTTACCAAATCAGCTTTTTTGATCCAATTTTCTGATGTATAATGATACCTCTCCCCCTGCAGCTATAGGTAATGATATCATTTTTATATCTGAGATGATTTTTTTAAAATAATAAAATCACCCCTTTTAATTGTACAGTTCTGTGACTTTTGACAAATGCATAGTTTTGTAACCACCATCACAATAAAAATACAGGCCAATTTCATCGTTCCTTAAATTCCCTCAAGGTATTTTGCAGCCATCCATCCCCACCAACTCCTGACTCTGGCAACTGCTAATCTGTTTCTGTTCCCTATAGTTTTGCCTTTTCTAGAATGTTATATAAGTAGAATCAAGAATATGTAGGCTTTGAACATGGCTTTTTCATTAACATAATGCTTTTGCAATTCATCTGTATCAGTGGGAGGATCCACAGTTCATTCTCTTGTTGCAGAGTTAGTATTCCATGGAACTGCTATAATTTTTTTATAGCATTTGAAGTTGAAGGGTATTATGGTTGTTTATAGTTGTTGAGTTTTAAAAAAAGCTGCCATAAACATTTGCATAGGGATGCTTGTGTGAAGTGTTTTTATTACCCTTCAAGGATTGCTGCTATGAGTAAGTGTATGTTTAATTTTGTAAGGAACTGCCAAACTTTTCCAAAATCTCTATGCTCTTTTGCATCTCCATGAACAAGGTGCAAGTTCCAATTGTTCATATATTCACCAGCACTCATTGTCAGTTGTATTAATTTACCTATTCCAATTAAAAGATGTAGTGTTCTTTTAAAAAAAATTTTTGTACTTCAGTATATGCAAAATATCTCATTTTTAAAAATGTTTGAGATATAATTAACATACACTGTACATTTTTTTAAGTACTACTTTGATATGTTTTGATGTGTACATCTATGAAGCCCTTCTCAAAATCAAGGTACAACATATCTTAGCCAGACTTCCCTGATGTTCTTTTGTAAATCCCTCCTGTCTACCCCATGCCCCCTACCCAAGCAAGTTCTGCTCTATATAAACTATGTAGGTTGGTTTTATATAAATGGAATCGTTTTGTATGTACTATGGCTTCTTTTATTTGGCATAATTGAGATTCGTCCATGCTACTGTATATACCTGTAGTTGATTTTTTTATTCTTTTTTTATCGTTGAATTGTATTCCATTGTATGGATCTGTGACAGTGTTTATTCTTTTTCTTTATTTTTTTTTTGAAATAGGGTCTTGAGTTACCCACCCTGAAGTGTAATGGTGTAGTCATAGTCACTGTAGCCTAGAAGTCCTGGGTTTACTCACCCTCAGGCTTCTGAGTAGCCAGGATTCCAAATACATACCGCCATGCTCAGCTGATTTTTAAAAAAAAAAAAATATATATATATTTTTTTTTTTTTTAAATATTTTTTAGCAGAAATGAAGGTCTTGCCATGTTGCCCAGGCTGGTCTCAGCCTCCTGACCTGAGTAATCCCTCTTAGCTTCCTAAACTGCTGGGATTACAGGCACAATAATTTGTTTATCCATTCACTGAATGAATGTTTGGGTTGTCAGGTTTTGGTGGTTTAAACAAATAAGCGGCCATGAAATGAAACATTTTTTTACTTCTGTTTTTAAATCAACTTTATTGAGGTATAACTTAGCCTATAAAATGCACTCTTCTAAAGTGCATATTTTGATGAATTGTGACAAATTTGTATACCCTTGTAACTAACAGCCACATCAAGATACAGAACACATTGGTTTTGCCTCAAAAGTTCCCTTGGTGTCCTTTCCAGTGTCTCTCACTTCCCTGGCCCAAGCCACCAGATTTGCTTTCAGTTACTGCAGAATGAATTTGTAATTTTTTTTTTTTTTTTTGAGAGATTCTCACTATGTCGCTCTCAGGAGAGTGCTATGGCATCACAGCTCACAGCAACCTCAAACTCTTGGGCTTAAGAGATTCTCTTGCCTCAGCCTCCCAAGTAGCTGGGACTACAGGTGCCCACCACAATGCCTGGCTATTGTTTGGTTGCAGTTGTCATAGTTGTTTACCTGGCCTGGGCAGGGCTCAAACCTGCCAGCCTTAGTGTATGTGGCTAGTGCCCTACTCCCTGAGCTATGGGCCAAGCCGAATTTGTAATTCTTAGAATTTTGTTATTAATGGAATCATACAACCATCATATTAATGTAATTTTAGTTACTTGCTTTCCTTGCTGAGGATGTTTTTTGAGTTCATGTTGTGGGTATTGTTGAAAGAATCTGTTCCTTTTTATTACTATTTCATTGTATGAAATCACTACCGTTTTACCTATTAATGTTGGGCATGGGTTCTAGTTTTTGGCTGAGTAAAGTGGATATGATCATTAATGTACCAGTTGCAGGATAGCTCTCTGGGTGGCCTTAAACCAACCCAGTTCTCCCTACTTTCTCACTTGTGGGTCTCAAGAACAGTTACAGAATGCGCCAGGAACGCCACATCCTGCCATAAAGAGGGACTGACCCACACTAGTTGGGCTCAGTTCCAGTCCTCCTCCTAGAAGGATGTTCTTTAACGTTTTAGCTTAGTGTGTTGTGTGGTACCCTGGGGCAAAGAACCCAGAGCAGGGTGCTTTCTGGTGTCCCTCAGCTGTGGTAAAAGTGAGTAAGGCCTTTCCCCACTTGCAAGATTCCATCTGTGTTAGGCAGCTTTCCTGAGCCTTGGGAGGCAGGCTTACAATTAAGTCCATGCTTCCCTTGTGCTTCACTCTCTCACACACAGCTTGCTTCCAGACCTCCAGTCACCGTTCAACCGTTCCTTTTTGGTGAGATCTTCCTTAACCATTCTGTTTCACCGGCAGCCTGGAATTTCTGCTTTTTTCTCTTACTTTTTTTCCATAGCAAATATCCATGCAAGAAATTTATTTGCTTGTCTTCTCATAAGGAAAAGTAGTGATAAAGATAAACCCAGATCACAACATGCAAAGTAATTTACGGCCTGTAAATTTGCTAACCCCGTCTCTTAAGTAACGAATGAAAATCGCTGAGCGCAGTCGGCTCCAGAGGACCCCACAAATGATCACGGGACAGCACTAAGCAGACTTGAGTTCCGCCTACCCCGAGAAAGAACCGAGGAATCTCGGCCCCCGAAAACAGCAGAGCTTAACTTGGTCAACACTTGTCTCAGCACAGGAAGAAACCGAAGACAAGTTTTTACCCAGTCAACACTGGTGAAGACCAGACCTCACTTTCCGGTTCCGGCTCGTCGATCCCTTCCGCCGCGTCCGCCGGAAGGGACAAGATGTCTCCTGTTCTCTTTCGCATCCGTACGGGATCTCGGTTTGGGAGAAGGGGCCAGTGCAGGAGTGAGCGAGACAACGGCCGGATTCTATCCTCCTGCCCGTAACCCAAGAGAAACCGAGACTTCGCGCTTCCCTACACGGCAACGGACTCGGGGAGGGCGAGGATAGGGCACCAATTCCGGAGTTTGAGGGCTTTGTTTCCGAGGGGGAGTGCTACGGTGACGCGCCGCGGACCGGGGGACGGTGAGTTCACCCAGTTTACTAGCAGTCCGGCCTGGGAGGGGAGGGCCCAAGCCAGGGCAGCCTTAACTTTTCTTGGGCAGTGCCTCTGGTGCCCTCAGCGGATATTTATCAAATGCCTAAAGAGGCTAGCCCCTGGGAATGCAGGACGGAATGGCAGAACTGTCAGCCTCTCCCCTCTGAAAAGGTAGTTAATAGGGCCGGGGGCGGTATTTATGCCTGTGATTCTAGCACTTTGGGAGGCAAGGCGAGTGGATCGCATGAGCTCAAGAGTTCGAGACCAGGCTGAGTAAGAGCGAGACACCCCCCCACCCCCCAGCCCCCGTCTCTACTAAAAAAAAGAAAAGAAAAAAGTAAAACTAGCCTGGCATTGTGGCGGGCACCTATAGTCTAAGCTACTCGGGATGCTGAGGCAAGAGGATCACTTGAGCCCAAGAGTTGGAGGTTGCTGTGAGCTACGATGGCGCCACGACACTCAACCTGGGGCAACAAAATGAGACTGCCTCTAAAAAAGAAAGAAAATATAGTTAATAAGAAAACAAAACTGATAGGCCAATACTTCACTGCCTCTAAAAAAGAAAGAAAATATAGTTAATAAGAAAACAAAACTGATAGGCCAATACTTCATTTTAGTTGGGATTAGAACTTTGGAGGAGGTAGTCGCGTGGCCCAGGACGCTCAAGTAAACAGATTTCAGTGGAGTTGAACGGAGGTAGGAAAGTCAGAGCATGTACCTGCTGGAGATGGCAGAGTCGGAGGGAAAGCTTGGGAACTTAAAGCTGAGAGAAGGACCTTGCGGCAGTAGTAAAAGAGGCACATAGGGCCCAAACCTTACGCTACGGAACACAGCGACACAATTTAGAGCTTTATCCTAAAAGCAAAAGAACAAGATCTGATTTACTTTTTTTTTTTTTTTTTGGTAGATAAAGAGTATAAATTTATAGCCCGTGGGAAAGTGCCCTGGCGTCACACACCTCACAGCAACCTCCAAATTCTGGGCTTAGGCGATTCTCTTGCCTCAGCCTCTCTAGTAGCTGGACTACAGGTGCCCGCCACAGTGCCCGGCTATTTTTTTGTTGCAGGTTGGCCAGGATCAGGTTCGAACCCGCCACCCTCAGTATATGGGCCTAGCGCCCTACCCACTGAGCCACAGGCGCTGGCCCCTGGATTACATTTTTAAAGGAACTCTATGACAGCAGGTGGAGAGTCCCATAGGAGAGCAGGAATTGTGAGAACACTCTTAGGAGGCTACTGCTGTAGATGAGAGGTGGTGGCTTAGGGTATGGAAGAAGAGTGGACAGATCAAACTTATATTTAGGAGTAAGAATCAGGACTTTATGAATGTGTGTATCTTTTAATGTAATATAATTGGGATCTTACTATCTTTGTATCCCTTTTTTTCACTGGACTTTAGCGTGACTGAAGATTGAGGTACTGTGTACAAGGACATTATTCACAAATATTATTTTCTGGGTTTTTTTTTGTTGTTTTGAGACAGAGCCTCAAGCTGTCACCCTGGGTAGAGTGCTGTGACATCACAGCTCACAGCAACCTCCAACTTCTGGGCTAAAGCAATTCTCCTCCCAAGTAGCTGGGACTACAGGCGCCCGTACAACGCCAGCTATTTTATTGTTGCAGCCATCATTGTTGTTTGGCAGGCCCAGGTTGGAGTCTAACCCCAGCTCAGGTGTATGTGGCTGGCACCTTAGCCATTTGAGCCACAGGCGGCAAGCCTTATTTTCTGTTTATAACAGAAAAAATTAGATGTAAATCTACCAAGCCAGAGATAACTTACTAACTTCTTGGTGTGTTTTCTCTTCAATGATTTTTAAAATATGCAGCTTTTAAAGAACCCCACAGTTCAACCACGTTTTTCATTTAGATGTTTTTACTTAGTTATTTATGCTGTTTTTACATATCAAGATCACAGTTTTAATGGTTGTTTAGTAACAACCAATAGGTTATTTTCAGCTTTTCTCTGATAAAATGACAAGAGGGACACATACAGTCTTTGGGTTTCCAGTTAATTCCTTGAGAAAGGGATCTAGACATGGAAAGTACGAGATAGAAGGATAAAATAAAACCCATCAAATTGCTCCACCAAAATATCTCAAGGCTTTGATTGAAATTTTTTTTGTTTTGTTTTTTTGAGACAGTCTCACTATGTTGCCCTCAGTAGAGTGCTCTGGCATCACAGCTCACAGCAACCTCAAACTGTTGGATTTAAGCGATTCTCTTTCCTCAGCCTCCCAAGTAGTTGGAACTACAGGTGCCCATCACAACACCCAGCTATTTTTTGGTTGTAGTTGTCATTGTTTGGCAGGCCAGGGTTGGATTCGAACCCGCCAGCTCTTGTGTACGTGGCTGGTGCCCTAGCCGCTGAGCTACAGGTGCCACGCCTGATTGAAATTGTTTTAAAGATCAAATTTTTGGCCCCACCTGGTGGCTAACCTCTGCAATCCTAGCACTTTGGGAAGCGAAAGCAGGAGGATCACTGGAGACCAGGAGTTCTAGATCAGCCTGAGCAATTGCAGGATGGAGCAAAATAGGCTCCATCTCTACACAAAACAGAAAATTTAGCCAGATCTGGTGGTGAGTGCCTGCAATCCCAGCTACTTGAGAGATTGAAGTGGGAGGATCACTTGAGCCTGGGAGTTTGAGATTGCTCTGTCTCAAAAAAAAAAAAAAAAAAATTCAAATTTTCAATTTTTATAGTACTCAAGTTTGTCTGTTCCCAGGATATATTTAAGTTATGTCTTTGCAGTTATTCAATTTGTGTTTGTTCTTGTTGTTATTTTTGAGACAAGGTTTAACTCTCCCACCCAGGTTGGAGTATAGGAGTGCAGTGAGGTGATTACAGGTCACTGCAACATCAAACTGATAGGCTGAGTGATTTTCCTGTCCCAGTCTCTCAAGTAGCTGGGATTTCAGGTGCCCATCAGGTAATCTTTGAAAATATTTTTGTAGGGACCATGTCTTACTATGCTGCCCTGGCTGATCTCAAACCCCTGGCTTCAAGCAGTCCCCATACCTGGGCCTCCCAAGTGCAGGGATTACAGGTGTGAGCCACCACAATTGACCACTAGCTATTCAAATTGTCTCTTATGCTGCTTTTATGTCTCTGTACTCCTGTTCTCCCCTGGTTAAGCTCATCTAAGGAAGGGCCAGTGTTATCGATGAATAAATACCCTCTCTGGTTAATTTTCATGTATAGAATGGAATCTCTGTATCAAGTGTGATACTTTATTCTTTAAATTTATTTATTTATTTATTTAGGGAGAGTTTTACTTTGTTGCCCTTGGTAGAGTGCTATGACATCTTAGCTCACAGCAACCTCAAACTCTTAGGCTCAAAGGATTGTCTTGCCTCAACCTCCCAAGTAGCTATTTTTAGATGGGCTATTTTTAGAGATGGGTTCTCGCTCTGGCTCAGCTCTTGAACCTGTGAGCTCAGGCAATCCACCTGCCTCAGTCTTCCAGAATGCTAGGATTACAGGGATGAGCCACTGCTCCCTGCCTTAAAATTATTTTCTTCCTTAATACAGAGTGTCCCAAAGGTCACCATAAATAGGAAAATTAACAAACTCTTATTGTATTTTATGTATTTTATATTTTATAATTATATATCAATACATAGAGAAATATTTTATATTTTATAAAATTTTGTAATGAACATTTTCTAAATAAAGGTACGCTTAGGCTGGGCACAGTGGCTCACATCTGTAATCCTAGCATTCTGGGAGGCCAAGGTGGGCAGATTGCTTGAGCTCAGGAAATCAAGACCAGCCTGAGCCATAGCAAGTCCCCCTGTCTCTAAAAATAAGACAGACATTGTGGCAGGCACTTGTAGTCCCTGCTACTCAGGAAGCAATTGAATCACCTGAGCTCAAGAATTTGAGGTTGCTGTGAGCTGTGATGCCGCAGCACTCTACTGAGGGTGACAAAGTGAGACTTGGTCTCAAAAAAAAAAAAAAAAGAAAAAAAGAAACACTTAGCTATAATTTTCCATTTTCCCTTTGTACGTATAT
Organism: Loris lydekkerianus; assembly: GCA_963574355.1. NCBI lineage: Eukaryota > Metazoa > Chordata > Mammalia > Primates > Lorisidae > Loris > Loris lydekkerianus. The sequence goes on along the minus strand of CAUYPK010039011.1, from coordinate 5,362 downwards.
ATGTAAGTACATATGGCGACCTTTGAGACTCCGTTCTTGTGTTCAGGTCCTGCAAAAATGAAATGATGAGGTCAGAAAGTTTAAAAGGCTGAGCTGGGATAAGGTTTCATTAATACCATAAGTAACCTGTGGTTCCCCCACTGGTAATCTGCTTCTCATGTCTGCAGGAGAAGAAGCACCCCCTCTACCATGCATCTGAGCCTGCCCCATGTGAGCAAACAGGGGACCAATAGCTCCGTTGGGTTTTCCTCACGAGTGGTAAAGGAAGTAGAAACAGCTTGGGTTAGAAAGATAGCATCTCAGGAGGATGCCAAATGGGTTTTGGGGATAGGTTTCTCTAGGTTAACAGTTGCGTCATCTTATTAAAGTTATTTTCATTTATTTGTTAGCAAGAATGTTTGTTAAGAAATGAATCCTAATGTTGAATAAAAGAAATGTATTCAACTTTTTGGTTTTATGCAGTAGAATCCTGCTTATCCATGAAATGCAGTTAACATATCAGCTGGACCTGTTTCCCGAATGCAGGGTGACATTTTTATTATTTAAAGATGTGAAAAATGCAGGAGATTTGAGGAAAAACGCCATGGAAGGCACCATTGATGGTGCACTGATAAATCCGACAGTGGTAAGTACAAAGTGTGAGAATGAATGAGCCATACTGGGCACTTAAAAATATGTTCAGTTTTTATGATGTTATAGGTTAGCCTAAAATTCTGTCATCTTCAGGTAAAAATGAGTGTCCAAGTCAGACATGACCAAACGTAAATTTAACAGTGAACAGGGGTATGAGTGCCAGGCTCTGCCTAGGAAATAGAAAAGGTCTTGATGTGGCTCTGACAAAATGGCAGATGCCTGGTGGTAAGTAACAGAGCTGAGATTTGAACCTAGACATTCTTTGCCTTGGTTTCCTCATCTATTATATACAAATAGTAATAATAATATCAATGTCATAGGGTAATTTTGAGGATTAAAGAAAATAATACAAAGTGTTTAGTGACTTTCCCATCAGCCCTCAATAAATGTCATTTAAAAAATTTTTACTTATATAAGTTCCTTGCATCTTTAAAATCCTGTATAAGATTTTCTGACTATCCAGGCCCTTGAGATAATAGTATTAAAAATATAGTCGATAAGAACTGTGATGGAATAGAACAGCTTGATACTAGAGTTTCCATGGGATAGGACATGTGTCTTTAGATTTTGCATGTATAATTTTTATTATTTCCTTTGGTAGATTGTCGATCCATTTCAGATACTTGTGGCAGCAAACAAAGCAGTTCACCTCTACAAACTGGGAAAAATGAAGACAAGAACTCTATCTACTGAAATTATTTTCAACCTTTCCCCAAATAACAATGTAAGGCGGAAGTGACTATTTATGTTGTGCTTGTCATAATAACTCTTATGTATCTTCCCCAGTATTGGGTTGGAAGCTAAATTCCTGCAACCTGGTTGTTGTAATAAACCAGGATAATAGTGAGGAGGTCTTTGGACAGATGGTTGGAGTTTAGCACCATCTTACTAGGCAGTCAGTTTACATATGATTAAATAGTAGTTTAGCTTAATTAAGGCTAGCTTTATCTGTCCTTCCTACCATTTAGGTCAGGAAGATTCCTCAAATATTTTTGCTTAAGAAGCTGACAGAAACCTAACTGATAAAATATTAGGCGTGGATATTTTGTGTGTTGACATGCACAGCTTCCACTCTTCCTATGAACTCCTTGAGAGTAGGGTCTATGTCTTTCCACATACCAGGAACTTTCTGGTGTCAGCACAAGCCCTTAACACATACCTAGTGCAAGCAAGTGCTCATGGTTTGAAATACTCATGGTAGTGCTTCCTCAGTAAAACCTAACTGAGCTAAAGGTAGACCACATATAGCAATGAAAAATGACTGAAATTTTGTAGATGAAGTTTTAGTATTAATATTATACTATTAATCATTCAACTAGGTTGAATATCGAGAAAAATTAGGAAGCCTACGGCATAGTTTAAATTATAGAAGTTTGAAAAGTTTTTGGGTTGCATTTATTTCAGCATGATGGCAGAATTCCCCTTTACCTGGAATAAAAGTTACCAGTAATTATTTTTTCTTTGAGATCATTTGGAATAATTAAAAAGCCTATTGAATTTAATAAACATCTATTGAAGTTGTCCTTGTTCCTAGGGGTAGAAGAAATAAATGTGTTCCTATGGAGAGGCAGAGAAATAAGACAAAAGTTAAAATGCCTCAGGACAAATGATATATAGGAATCTGAATTAAATTTTGAGGAAAACAAAGAAGCTATTCACTCTAAAGGGAAGAGTGTTCGGTGGGGAGTGGTATTTGAACTGTGGACCATGAAGCATATGTTCAGCAGCTGAACCATGGGATACAGACCAGCAGGGCAGACAGCATGAGCACAGGCAGAATGCCATGAATGTGTCAGGATCCCAAGCAGTCCAGACTAGCCAGAGGACAGGAGTGTCTGGCTGGAGGGTCAGTTAGGGCCAGAGGGAGGGCTGTTTTTGTGCAATGCCAAAAATTCTGGCCTTGATTCCATAGGAACAAGGTTCAGCTTTAACTATGGAGTACTTTAGAGGCAATGCTGATAGATGATGGAAAGGGATTGTTGAAGGGAGAACTAGGCAGAAAAAAACTATTAATATATGAAAAGTAATGGTGGCACCTGTGGCTCAAGGAGTAGGGTGCCTGCCCCATATACTGGGAGTGGTGGGTTCGAGCCCAGCCCTGGCCAAAACTGCAAAAAAAAAGATATGAAAAGTAAGAACCTGACCCAGAAAGAGGGTAGATCAGAGGATGTTTCAGACACAGGACACACTGGTTAATTGTATTTTGTTGTTTTGTTCTTTTTCTTAGATTTCAGAGGCTTTGAAAAAATTTGTATCTCAGAAAGAGGGTAGATCAGGGGATGTTTCAGACACAGGACACACTTGTTAATTGTACTTTGTTGTTTTGTTCTTAGATTTCAGAGGCTTTGAAAAAATTTGTATCTCAGAAAGAGGGTAGATCAGAGGATGTTTCAGACACAGGACACACTTGTTAATTGTATTTTGTTGTTTTGTTCTTTTTCTTAGATTTCAGAGGCTTTGAAAAAATTTGGTATCTCAGACAATAATACCTCAATTCTAATTGTTTATGTTGAAGAGGGAGAAAAACAAATAAATCAAGAATACCTAGTATCTCAAGTAGAAGGTCATCAGATTTCTCTGAGAGATCTTCCTGAAATAACAAATATTACGGAAGTTAAAAAGGTTTGTAAGGTTTTTTGTTGTTGTTGCTTGTTTGTTTTGAGACACAGTCTTAATCTGTCACCCTGGCTAGAGTGCTGTGGAGTCATAGCTCATAGCAACCTCTAACTCCGAGGCTCAAGTGATCTTCCTGCCTCAGCCTCCTGAGTAACTGGGACTATAGATGCCTGCCACCACACTCAGCTAGTTTTTCTATTTTTAGTAGACAGGGGTCTCACTCTTGCTCAGGCTTGTCTCAAACTCCTGAGCTCAAGCAGTCTGCTGGCCTCAGCCTCCCAGAGCACTAGGATTACAGGCATGAGCCACTGCATTCAGCTCATTTGTAAGTTTTTAAAATTACTTGAAAAATACATATGTAAAAAACTGCAAGGGGTGGCACCTGTGGCTCAAGGAATAGGGTACCAGTCCCATATCCTGGAGGGGTAGGGTTCAAACCCAGCCCTGGCCAAAAAAAAAAAAAAAAAAAGCAAGGTACAGGTCTATGTAAAATATAACTACAACCTTAGTTGAGTACACATTCTGCACTTTAATTAAGAAAGGGATTCTGGGGCCAGGTGCAGTGGCTCATGCTTATCCCAGCACTTAAAAAGGCTTAGGCAGGAGTATTGCTTAAACATAGGAGTTCAAAGTTGCAGTGAGCTGTGACGTTGCCAGTGCATTCCACCCTGGGCAATGGAGCAAGACCCTGTCTCAAAAAAAAAAAAAAGGACAACAAGAAAGTGGACACCTTTTAAATGCCAACCTTTGGTGTTGTACATTTAAGATGAAAATAAATGTAGTTTGAAGTTAATATCTAGATATGTACTTTAAAAAAAAAAAAAGAGAGAGAGAGAGTCTTACTCTATTGTCCTGGGTAGAGTGCCCTGGCATCGCAGTTCACAGCAACCTCAAACTCTTAAGCTTCAGCAATCCTCTTGCCTCAGCCTCCTGAGTAACTGGGACTATAGACGTGTGCCACTGTGCCTGGCTAGTTTTTCTATATTTAGTAGAGCTAGGTTCTCGCTGTTGCTCAGGCTGGTACCAAACTCCTCAGCTTAAACCATCCACCTGCCTTGGCCTCCCACAGTGCTAGAATTACAGGTGAGAGCCTAGATGTGTGCTTTTAAAATTGATGCTCATTTGGTTTTCATGCTCAGAGTTTCACCATAACTGTAGATTAAAGGGAATATTTGAATAAGTAATGAATTGCTTTCTAATTTGAATATTTTAATCACATTTGTAATTTGTGATTTTAGACCATTAATCCAATAATCAAATTATTTTACTTACATTTCTATATATATATAGAATATATATCAAGTCATAATTTGTCTTTCATTTTTACAGATATATAAACTTTCATCACAAGAAGAATATATCGGAACATTATTGGATAGTATCATTTGTAGAATGTCAACAAAAGATGTTTTGTGAAATGTTGGAAATAATAACAGAAATTTCATCATTAAACCATTAATTTTATTTGTTTATAGTCAGAATAAAAATTGCAAACACTGCTTGAATGCCTAGTATAGTAGGAGCTTGCCTTAGTGGTTTACACCCATCAGTTCCTCTCTCTATCCTTACATTGGCTAGCCCACCACACCTCCTCCAAGCCTCTGAATCCTGGTTCTAAATGCTATATACTCCCAAATGCCTTTAATTCTCATAGCAACTTTGTGAGGTAGATACCGTTATCATACCTATTTTATGCATGAGGCAATTGAAAGATTAAAGAAATATTAACGTGCCCAACGTTACACAGATAGTGTAAAATTGTTTGTATGAATGGTTTGATTTCTTTTCTCACTTTATTGATTTTAATTGTATCAGTCAAGATTTACTAGGTCAGGAGTGAGCCACCTTCTGGGAAGGTCAGATGGTAACCACCAATATTTTCTGCTCTGTGGACTGTATGGTCTCTGCTGCGACTACTCAGCTCTACTGTTGTGGTGTGAAAGCAGCCACAGGCAATACAGAAATGTTGAGTATGGCTGTGTCCCAGTGAAGCTTCAGTTTCAAGAACAAGTTGGGGGCAGGATTGGACCTGAGGCCCGTAGTTGTTGAGGCTGGGTTAGTTAGACGCAGTTGGGCTGCAGTTACTGTCTCCAAAGCCAACTGGCTGGATGCA
>CAUYPK010039010.1:0-13083 GCA_963574355.1 Loris lydekkerianus | reverse complement strand
GTACCTGACTGAAAAAGTATAAAACCTAAACTTAAAATAAAAAACTTTGCTATACACCATATCAGAGTGTATGGTCTGTTTCTTGATTTAATAATTGCAGGAGCGAGTTTTACACCTACAGCAAAGCTTCTGCTCATTCGCGTCTCCGGTCACGCAACATGTAATAGAATGTGGGAGCATGTGGGAGTGCACATTAGGAATGTATATGAGTATGTGGGAGTGTGTGGGAGCATGTAATAGAATGTGGGAGCATGTGTGAGTGCGCATTAGGAATGTATATGAGTATGTGGGAGTGTGTGAGCGCATGTAACAGCATGTGGGAGCATGTGGGAGTGTGTGGGAGCATGTGGGAGTGTGTGTTAGCCTGCATGAACGTGTATAAGTATGTGAAAGTATGTGGGAGTGTGTGGTGTGCCCATGGCCTGGACACAGCCACAGACAGCCTCACACCCTGACACATGGAACGGGAAGCGGGTGTGGAGTCTGATTGTGGTACTAAAGGAGGTCTGTGAAAACCAAGAACAAAATCCTCATTCAGACTAGCTGGGCGTTGTGGCAAGTGCCTGTAGTCCCAGCTAGCTGGGAGGCTGAGTCAAGAGGATCACAGAAGTTGGAGGTTGCTATGAGCTGTGATGCCATGGCACTCTACCCAAGGTGACAGAGTAAGACTGTCTCAAAAACAAACAAAAACCCCCTCCTTTGACAGTTTCATGGAGACACAATCTTGGGAAAAATGGAAGCCCTCCAGCTCCTTTGGAATGAAGACCCCTGCAGAGCTGCCTGGTGACAAGAAGGCAGAAGAGACACAGAGACGCTGCCCCCAGTGCCCTCAGCCGCCAGCGTCTCCCATGTAGGGCAGCTCTGCACCTGTGCTGTGAGAACATGCAGCCTTGTTCTGGGGCGAGAGAGCGTTTGATGTACTCTCCTAATTCTGAAAACAAATAATAATAATAATAAAAACCAAATTGAAACCATAAATAAATGGTCTCATTACAGGCGAGGCGGGGACGGCGGATGGCACTTCTGTGCCCCGGCATCAGCACCATAGTGGAGACCTCTTGGCGCTCTCCAGAGCTGAATTTCATTAAACAAGTAAATACAAAGACAGTCGTACTAGAACTTCATGGAATATTAAGCCACAATTCATCAGAGTATAAACATCATCATGTCTTGGCAGACCCATCAGGAGAGTCCACACCATGCATTTTCTGCTTGTTTGCTTTGGAAGAAGTTTCCTTCAGCATGGATTCTGTGGGGTTGGAGAAGGAAGCGGGGAGAGGGAGGCGGACATCAGCCTGGACCTGCAGCCAACACTGCATTTGCTTATGAGGGCAATTTTCAGTGTGGCCAGTCCTCTCCTTCACAGTGTGAGGTGCTGTCCCCTGCTCTGCTCCAGTCAACCTGCAAGAATACCCAAGGGCTGCACTGGCCAGCTCAGCACTGCCCCCCATGCACAGCAATCCACACCCTTCCAGTAAGCCCAATGCAGCAGGGAGCTCTGTAAGGGGCAAGGAGAAACCCCACCCTCAGGGACATGCCTCCATGTGTTGTCCAGCTTGTTTTCAAACGTTTTTAGTTGTGCTGAGTATACACAAAATGGACCATCCCAGCATCTCTGCATGTGCAGTGACGCTGTTGCGCAAGCACTGCCTAATGGTCTGTGCATTCTTTTAATTCCCTTTTCTTCCTTGTCAAACGCTAATGGAAATGGTGGAGATGCTGCACCCTGTGAGGCCTGTGCCCTCACCTGCCACCCCAGTGGGCTCTCACCCAACCTTCCAGCCCTCAGAGGGCCCTCAGCTCCTCACACTGATGCACAGCAAAGCACCTCCCTCTGAATTACCAGAAAGTCTTTCTGCACCTGAGGTTGATCCTCTTTGTTGAACCTGGGGTCCCCCAGAAGTGAGGCTCTCCATCTTTCTCCAGGGTGGCCCTTGTCCTCCAGAAGCAGGCACGGTGCATGGAGCCTCAGCCCTTCATGCCTGGGGAGCACAGAAGCCGAAGGCTGGGCAGCAGGGCCCCCACCCTGGGCAGAGCCAGGGAACAGGGAGCAGAGAGAATGCAGTGCCCTCCATATGAAAAGGGCTCTTACGTTCAATAGGAAAGCCCTGAAAAGAAAACAGGACAGGAATAAGTAATTCACAAGGAAAAAGGCAAATGGCTGTACATACATGTGAAAAATTGTTCAGTTTCAGCAGCAAATGAATTATCCCCATGAGTGCAGAGGGCTGTGGTCACAGTGGCCACATGTGAGACAGGGCCTGTGGGACATACCCAGGCGGTCCGTTAATGCTCACAGGTGAGTGAAAAGTTAGTCCAGTGGGGTCAGAGAGGAAGGTGACTTCTCCAGAGGGCAGGACAGTGGTCCCAGCAGGTTACAGGGTGTGATGTTCTCCCACAAAACAGCCCTGCATCAGGAAATTGATACATGTGCGTGTGCGAACAGACAAAGCCAGGAACCGCCCCATCATGGTGCTTGGTCACAGAGCCACGGTACGTGCCTACATGACAAGGGGTGGGAATGCACAGGCCAGGGCTGAGGCAGCTGTCCAAAGGAGAAGAGGCTGCCTGAGCCAGGACAGAAGGGCAACACCCACAGCAGGTTAGTGCCATCCCCAGCTCACTGCAGGAGGCTGGAGAGGCGTCCAGAGAGGGGCTGGGGAGACTTCGTGAGAGGGGCTGAGGAGACTTAGTGAGAGAGGCTGGGGAGACTTAGTGAGAGGGGCTGGGGAGATGCCCAGAGAGGGGCTGTGCACCCTGGCTTGACCCTGGGGTGTGTGGCCCCTCGGGGGCATGTGGAAGAGGGATGTACCTGACTTTGGTCCCCAGTGCCCCTCCCAGATGCTGGGTTTGCCTCTAGGAAAACTCTTCCATACAGATGTAGGCTGAAACCAACAAATCTGTGACTTGGATGAACTGGATAATTTTCTGGAAAGACATGCCCTATGAAGGCTGACTTGAGAAAAAACAGAATATCTGCACAGATTGTAGCAAGCACAGAGGAGGAAGGGGTAATTTAACACTCCCACAGGACAAGCCCTGGCTGGATGGCTTTGCCGATGGGTTCCACCAAGCAGTTGACGAAGAATTCATAAGAATTCTTCACAAGCTTCAGGAAACACAAGAGGAGAGAAAAGTCTCCAACTCATTCTGTGAGTTGGCAGCCCAGGAAACTGACAGACCAGATTCCCCAGTGAATACAGACACAAAACCCCTCAACAAAGCATGAGCAAACTGAGCCCAGCAGCATATTAAAGGGTTATATACCATGAACCTTCTATCCCAGGAATTCAAGGCTTGTGTAAATCCAAACATCAAGCAACAATATCAACAGGCTGGTAGAAGAAACCCCACAATCAGCTCAACTGATGCAGTGGAAACATCTGATGAAGTCAGAGATGTTCTGGAGATGGGTGGAAGCAGGAGACGCATGCAGCTCTTGCCTTTTGTGGCCACCGCAGCCATTGGAGTTGGATTCGATCCCTTTGTGACTTCTGATGGAAGCAGGGACCGCAAAAGGTGTCCCAGTGCCTCTTCCACATTCGCTGGAAGGGTATGTTCTCCCCTCTTGCCAAAGAGCTGAGAGGTATGATGTTTGACACACATCCATCCAGGAGGGTAAGGGTGCTCAGGGATGCTGCAAGGTTAGCAACACCATCTACCCCGAGGACGGCAGATGGAAAAGGCAGTTGGCACAGCTGCCCACCTGGCTACTCACCTGGCAAGGTGGTCACCACTGGGCTTCAGCTGGACAGAGACCGCAGAAAGATCCTTGGACAGAAAGCCAAATCTCACCATGTGGGAAAGGAAAAGGGGAAATGCAGGGGAAAACAGCTGACAGGATACAGGTCTGACATCATCTCGGACCCAACTCCCATGTGCACAGCTAACGTGGAGACACAGTCCTGCGCCCTGTTGTGACAGAACATCAACAAACTGGATCTGAGCTTCTCCTGCCTGATAAAGGGCATTTATGGAAAAGCCACAGCTCTTGATAATATCATTCATAGTGATAAAAGACTATATACATTTCCCCTGAGGTTGGAAGAAAACAGGCTGTTTGCTTTCGCTGTTTCTACTTAACATTGCACTGGAGGTTCTAGGCAAGGCAACCAGGCCAGAAAAAGAAATGACAGAATTAAAAGTGTTGCTATTTGCAGAGACATGAGCTTGTGTACAGAAAATCCCAAGAAATGCACTGAGAAGCTATTGTTATGCCCAGGAGTCTCTCAAAGACCATACCGCTAAACAAGTCAAATTTAAAGAGGAGTCCTTTTATTGATGAGCTGCCAGCGACTGCCTCAGTGTCCCAACATGGGGTTTCTGAGAGCAGCCCCGAGTGCTTAAGAGGTAGGACTTTTTTGCATCATGGTTGGCATGCAGGCTTCCCAGGTGCATCCGGGTGGGTTAGCAAGCATTGCACAGAAGCAGAATTTTGCCATTAGTTAGTCATATATCTTTGTTTTAGTACTTTCCCCACCTGGTATTTCTCAAAGGTCAGTCTAGGGACAGTTGGTACTTCCCAATCTGTTTCTCAGGGGAGTTAGTCAAGCAAGAAGTCAGTGAGTGATTTCCCATCTATCCTGGGAAAGACTTACTCCATTTTGCTGAGGGCTTGCAGCCCAGAAATTTGCCAGGAGTTAACTGGTATTTTTCCTCTTCTGCCTAGGCCTAACACTCTGAACACTAATAAGCAAGTTCAGCAAAGTTGCAGAGCAGTACCCAAAATGCTAGCAACAAGCACTCTGAAAATGAAATGAAGGAAACAATTCTGTTTATAATACACAAAGCATCAAAGGAATAAAATACTTAGGAATTAAGTTTAACAAAAGAAGTATAAAACTCATTCTCTAAAAATTGCCAAATATTGTTGGGAATCCATCCAGCTCACGTTCATGGATTGGGAGATTTAATATTGTTAAGAGAGACTACTTTCCAAACTAATCTGCATATTTGATGCACTAATAAACCTCAGCTGCCCTTTTTTGCGGAAATTGAAAACTGATCCTAAATTTACATGGAATTGCAAGAGATACAGAATTGTCAAAAAAAAAAAAAAAAAAAAAAAGCTTTAGAGACGAACAAAGGGGGAAGACTCACTCTTCCCAGCTCCAACGTTCACCACAAAGCTGCTGTGATCAGGAGAGTCTGTAACTGGGAATCCAGAAGTAAGCTCTCATGTTCAGGGTCAATTGATTGTGAAGTGTTGGGAAAGTTCAATGGACAAAGAACAAGGAATGGTGTTGGGACAAATGGGCACCCACGTGCCCAAGAGTGAAGGTGGACCCTGCCTCACACCATATAAACATTGACTCCAAATGGATGTAGACCTAAATGTCTGAGCTAAACTTTTAAAATTCTTAGAAGCATAGGAGTAAATATTTATGCTTTGAGAGAAAATAAATATTTTGTATATCTGATGATGAACTGGTATTCAGGATAGAGCTCTGCAGGTGGGAGGAGCGGAGACAAGATGGCTGACTGAAGCCAGCTTTCTACAGAGGCTCCCGTCCAGAAGGAGAGTTAAAGGACAGAAATTTAGCAAGTAACCTGGTGGATTTGAGCTGCACCAAGAGAGAAGGTTGAAGAACGCACATCAACCTCACTGAGGCAAGCTGCGACCCCAAGGATACAAACAAAAGGTACAAAATCCATCACCAAGCGGATGGAAGTCCCCTCCCCCATGAGAACGGCTCAGAGTGCCCCACAAACAAACAAGCAGAGTTCAAAGGTCCTCCCACTACACTCAACGGGAGAGACCCTCTAAAAACCAGACCTACTGCTCCTACTAGGGTGCCATGGCATTCTCCTGCCAGGCATAAACCTGTATAGAACTGTATATATTCTCTACCTACAACTCTGAGCTCCCAGCACGCCCCGAGACTCACTGAGGGCTGGCGGTCAGGAGGCCGGTGCCCCAAGACTCCAGATTCTAGGCTGAGTTCGCACGGGAGCGGGACAGGGCCGACCCTTCTCCTGGTCAGTGCTGACTCAGAGGCATGGGAGTGAGGACAGGATGGTTGGCTGAGAGGGAGCCATACCAGAGCGGCAGTGCCCCAAGACGCAGAGCAGCAGCCGTCTTTTGGCAACAATAGGGCTCGCTGCCGGATATTCTGAAGACACACCCCCTGTCTTCATGGGCAAACAGAGGAGGCCAGGCATATTCTCAGGTGGCAACCACTGTGGAACAGATTTTGGACTGAAACGCAGGCCCCATGAGTAAAGGGTTTGTCTGAGGCAGTAACAGCCTGGGTGGATCATGGGGACTAGAAACACATGCACAGAGTTGGAAAGTTCCCAGGGTGGGGATGACCCAGAGGACCGCTTTAATGAGCTTAAGACACACCCAGCCCTCAGGGGATAGTCAGTCTATAGACAAAAGAAGGCAGGAGGGTATAACTGACAGCTAACCGAATACAAACCTGTAGGAGCAAAGACAGGGCCTGAGGTGCAGGCTCTGGGAACTCCAAACAGCTTCTATTCTGCAGAAGAATTTCACAGGGACAGAAACAATTTCCAGCAAAGTTGTTCTTTTCTGTTCTCTCAGTAACATCAATCAGGAGCGGGGCTTGAACTGAGTGAACAGCCTCCAGCCTCCATCAAGTGCCCCAGGTTGTCAGGCCTCACCTCCCCCTGCTGGATAGAGGCAGAGTGCAGTGGCCTGTTTGAGCAGAAATAGATTTCATTGTGATTAAGGCAGGTGAAAACCCGTGGAGTATCTGTTCATTAGAGACAACGAGGTCACAGCCCTACAGGGCTATCAGTGACTGGGTATGACAAGGTGCAAGGTGGGGAAGGAGGTATCAACCTTCTCAGACTGATCTATTTGCTGGGTTGGTCCTCCTGACACCACAGAGCACTGGAGCAAGCCATATCTGAGTTGTCACGAGACCCCTGTGATTCAGTTGCCAGAGACCTTTTAAACTCTCCCACCTGAGACAGGTGCTGACTGAGACAATTGATTTGGACCTTTTGAACTGAGCCAATTGCCTGAGGACTAATCAAGTGGTGCCCTGGATGTGTGGTGGTAGGAAGGGTTGATTTTCCTTTTCCAATTGTTACCTGTAGGGGGCGGGGTGACTTAATTGCTGGTATTTCTCCACAGCTGAGAGTTCAACCCAGAGTAACTATTTCACTGGGGTCGAACAAAGACCAGCTAAAAACAAGACAGAACCACTTAGCCCCACCACACCAAACAGGTCCCCAGTTTCTCCAGCCATAGAACTGTACACATCCTTGACAAAGCTCCAGGGGAAAAATTCAATGGTGTAAAGCAATCATGGGGTGGAATCAGTGGAAAAACTCTGGTAGCATGAACAACCAGAATAGATCAACCCCCCCAAGGAAAGATATGGCAGATGTAACTGAAGATGCCATTCCTAAACAGATGGTTGACATGTCAGAAATCAAATTCAAAATTTGGATTGCAAACAATATTAATGGAATGGTGGTAAATTTGGAATTAGAAATTTGAGGAGCAATTCAAAAGTTGTCTCAAGCATTTAATGAATTTAAAGACAAAATCACCAAAGATTTTGACACACTGAAGCAAGAATTTGCAGCCCTCAAAGATCTGAAAAATACAGTATAATCCATCAGTAACAGAGTGGAGGAAGCAGAAGAAAGGATTTCTGACATTGAAGACAAAGTTTTTGAACGCTCCCAAACCCTCAAAGAGGAAGAGAAATGGAGAGCAAAACCGGATCATTCTCTCAGAGAACTCTGCAACAATTTGAAGAAGGCTAATATCCACCTCATTGGAATTCCTGAAAGTGACGAAGTGGCCTCACAAGCCACAGAGGCCCTTCTCCATGAAATAATGAAAGAAAATTTGCCAGACATGCCAAGAGATTGTGAAATTCAGATAGCAGACAGTTTCAGAACCCCAGCATGACTCAATCCAAATAAGACATCCCCCTGGCATATCATAGTAAACTTCACTAAATTTTATATGAAGGAGAAACTTCTGAAAGCAGCCAGATGTAAGAAATCTATTACCTACAAAGGGAAGAATATTAGAATGATTAGAGACCTCTCTGCTAAAACTTTTAAAGGTAGAAGAGGGTGGTTTTTGACTTTTAATCCCCTAAAGCAAAATAACTTTCAACCCTGGATTCTGTATCCAGCTAAAGTGAGTTTCATTTATGATGGAGAAAATAAACAGTTTAATGACATTCATATGTTGAAGAAATTTGCCATAATCAAACCAGCTTTTCAGAATATTCTCAGACCTATCCTCCATAATGACCAGCCCAATCCTGTACATAAAAGTAAACTCATTCAGAAACTTTTGATCAAACTCCAACTTCCACAGTGGCAAAAGGATTAAAAATGTCCAGTGGACTTTCAAAAAATTCGATACCCAAAATTTTACCAGACTTATCAATATTCTCCAGATGATACTATAAATCAATAGTGATCACGGTACTGGCACAAAAATGGAGAAGTAGATGTCTAGAACAGAATACAGAACCAAGACATTAACCCAGCTACTTACCATTATTTGATCATTGACAAGCCAATTAAAAACATTCAGTGGGGAAAAGATTCCCTATTTAACAAATGGTGCTGAGTGAACTGGCTGGCAACCTGTAGAAGACTGAAACTGGACCCACACCTTTCAAAATTAAGTAAGATAGACTCTCACTGGATTAAGGATTGATTTAAACTTAAGACATGAAACTATAAAAATACTAGAAGAGAGTGCAGGGAAAACCCTTGAAGAAATCAGTCTGGCTGAGTATTTTAATGAGGAGGACCCCCTGGGCAATTGAAGCAGCTTCAAAAATACACTACTGGGACCTGATCAAACTAAAAAGCTTCTGCACAGCCAAGAACACAGTAAGTAAAGCAAGCAAACAGCCCTCAGAATGACCAAAGATATTTGCAGATTATGTCTCTGACAAAGGCTTAATAACCAGAATCCTCGAGAACTCAAATGTATAAGCAAGAAAAGAACAAGTGATCCCATCACAGGCTGGGCAAGGAACTTGAAGAGAAACTTCTCTGACGAAGACAGGTGCGTGGCCTACAGACATATGAAATAATGCTCATCATCCTTAATCATCAGAGAAATGCAACTCAAAACTACTTTGAGATATCATCTAACACCAGTAAGATTAGCCCATATTAGAAAATCCCAAGACCAGAGATGTTGGCATGGATGTGGACAAAAGGGAATACTTCTACACTGCTGGTGGGAGTGCAAATTAATATATTCCTTTTGGAAAGATGTTTGGAGAGCACTTAGAGATCTAAAAATAGATCTGCCATTCAATCCTATAATTCCTCTACTATGTATATACCCAGAAGACCAAAAATCACATTATAGCAAAGATATTTGTACCAGAATGTTTATTGCAGCCCAATTCATAATTTCTAAGTCATGGAAAAAACCCAAGTGCCCATCGATCCATGAATGGATTAATAAATTGTGGTATATGTACACCATGGAATATTATGCAGTCTTAAATGAAGATGGAGACTTTTACCTTTTTCATGTTTACATGGATGGAGCTGGAACATACTTTTCTTCGTAAAGTATCTCAAGAATGGAAGAAAAAGTATCCAATGTACTCAGCCCTACTATGAAACTAATGTTTGGCTTTCACATAAAATCTATAACCCAGTTATAACCTAAGAATATGGGGAAAGGGGAGATGGTGGGGATAGAGGAGGGAGGATGGGCGGAGGGAGGGTAATTGGTGGGATTACACCTGTGGTGCATCTTACAAGGGTACATGTGGAACTTAGTAAATGTAGAATATAAATGTCTTAACACAATATCTAAGAAAATGCCATAAAGGCTATGTTAACCAGTGTGATGAAAATGTGTCAAACGGTCTATAAAACCAGTGTATGGTGCCCCATGAGCACATTAATGTACACAGCTATGATTTAATAATTAAAAAAAAATACATTTGACAATATGCCTGCCCAATATTTATTTGTATTTCAGTTAAAAAAAAATAAACATTTCTGTCCTAAACAGTCTGTTATATGCTGAGTGTGACATATAAGTGACATAAGTTGCCCTAATCTTGGTTATAAGCAGGTAATGATGAGCCTCTTGGTTATTTATACTTTTATTCTCCTTTGGTTTCTGCAAAGATTATTTCCATCCCTCCATACTTTAGCACATTTTTTAATGTCACAAACATCTTCTGTGATGTATATGCTGAGAGTTAAGATTCTTATTTCATGAATGAAGAATCTTATTTTGATTTTTAACAGAGTTTTTTTTTTTTTTAAAGGAGAATAAATTCAAGTTTGTTGTAGTGAATGTAGCCTCTCCTAAATGTATCTAGCCATTTGCTCAGATTCTTTCTTAAACTATTTCACAGGGAGTTTTCCTGACTATGGGAAATTACGACCGCAGAGGATTTATGTTTTGTTCTCTTAAAGATGTATCCTCTACTCCTCTTTCTATTTCAACCCATAAAAATAATAGAACATTTTTGTTACATAAAGCCTTTGCATATTTCAACTTATATTAGGATATAATAATGCAAATTAAAGAAAACTATATGAAATATGTTACAATCGATCCCTTTTTAAGCATAAACTTTTCTAGTAGGTGAAATGAAATTCCTGTATTGCAGTGTGTAAAATATTTGATGCACGTGAGGAATGTCATTAAAATTGTGAGTTATGCCATCAAATACATTTTTGACACACACAATTGTATAGAGGCTTTAAAGGTTTATTGCAATACTAGTCTTGTAAAATAGGAATGTGTTACCGTATGATGACTAATGATGTTACAATGATCTTCTTTCAAATGTCTTACTTTTGAAGGTATAAACTGAGCTTGATTTAATTTTATTGTCTTTTTTTGGATATAGAATCTGTAACCTAATGCGTAGTTCATATATTTTATAGGACTATGCTTCATGGACTTTGAAATTACACATCATGAACTTCTTTTTAATTAGAGGCAAAAATCTCCCTTTACTCTGCACTGCACTCTAGCGTTTGCTTGTTAATGTCAACAGAGAGCACTGAGGAGTGAGTTTTACTACAGTGACTTGTATAATTACTAGCTTCAGAGAAGCTTTAAGCAACATTCTGGTAAGTGTGTGCAGCTAAACTGTATAGGCCCCTGCTGAGCTGTCCCACTGAGCTGCAGATAACAGATGACCATATTCAGACACTTTAATTGAACTGCTTTTGGCTTTCTCCAGGTTTTATGAGAAAAGAGCATTACAATTCTCAGAAGAAAAACTATGCTGTCACCATGTTGTCAGAAAGCTGGAATTGAGTTTTACTCTCAAGTGGGGATATTTTTAACTACATATGAAGTTAAGTTTGTTGTTTCAAATAGGGTTTTCTGGAGGCCAGGTTCTTTTTAGAGACTCCGTTCATTCTTTCTACCCATCATTGTCTTAACTCAGGGTGAATAGCACCTATTGAAAAACCCACCACTCTGTTATTCCTGCTCATCATTGGAGTATGACTATGTGCTAGGTGGTTCTTCATGGCTATACAATTTTTGGAGTGAAGCTGAAACTCTGTGCTAGTAACACTTGTCTATGGAAGATTCTGTGGCATATGTGTATTGCAATGTGGGAACTGACAAGCCTGGAACAAACATCACACAGCTTATCACAGGCCAATAAACTACTCAATTAACTGTGTTTGTAAGCCTGGACTAAAAGTCCTGCTCTACTTTTTACCTATTACATTTATAGTTTTTACAGGAAATAAACTGAGATTTTTCCAGGGATCTTAGGGGCATTTTTCATTCAGTGTCAATAGTTTCAGGAGATTAGTCAATTTGTAAAGGTAACATCTAATTTATTTAAAGAATTTAATTCATCAAAATTTTTTGATCTCCAATTACACACAATGTGCCTTGCACAAAGTAGAGGATGTAAATGATCTATATTCAAGTGGCCCCAAATCTGGTCATAAAAAGTATTTTAAATCATAATTTAAGTAAGACAATTAGTTCAAGAATAACCTAAGTGATTCTAGTAGATGAGTGAGTAATTCCAACTTAGAATCAATATGGTTTCATGGACTAGAAAGAGTGTTATTTATCAGTACCAATTTTACATAGTTTTCATAACCATGGCATGATGCTGGTATTATCCCCATTTTACGTGAATAAAAATGTATTGATTTGCCTAATGTCACAAAATAATACTAGGTATGGAAAAGAGAGTTTCTTTTGATTCCAAAATCTTTTGCTCTTTTCAAAGAACCATTATCAAGGTCAAAAAGTAGAAAAGGCAAATCAATACAAATCAATATTGATTATATACTTTTTACATATAAGAAAGCGGGGTTCAAAAGGTACAAGTGACTTGCCTAGTATTGAACAAACACAAATGATGGATTTGTAGGTCTTTTCAAAGGCATTTTTAATGTATATTTAAAAAAAACATATTGCAGAAAGAAATGTACAAGGCACTTGCATGTACCCATTATTCAGCCTCAACACTAACCAGCTCACAGCACACTTGCATTCATTTATATCTCCTTACTTGCCCTCTCTGCTTCCAGAATAAATTTGAAGCAAATCCTACATATTACAACATTTAGTCCATAAATATTTGAGTATGTGTCGCTAAAAGAAAAGAAAAGAAAAAAAAACTCTTGGTAAAGAGCTTAGCCATGGTGCCATGTTGATATCAAAACCAAACCAAACAGATAAACAATAGACAGGTAATTTCCTAACATCATCAGATAATACAGTTTGTATTTTTTGTATGACAAAAAAACAAATTGTATATAACAAATTTTCATATAACATAACATATATGACTTTTTTGTTATGTTAGATTTGTTTGTTTATAGATTTTATGTTAATGGTTTATTTGTATTGACATCAAAACAGAATGCATATTACATTTTGTTGGTAGTCTCTGGCAGTGTTTTTTATTTTATGGGTTACCCTTTTTTATTTATTTCTTTTTATTTTTTATTTAATTTTATTTATTTTTTTTTTTTATTAAATCATAGCTGTGTACATTAATGTGATCATGGGGCACCATACACTGGTTTTATAGACCGTTTGACACATTTTCATCACACTGGTTAACATAGCCTTCCTGGCATTTTCTTAGTTATTGTGTTAAG
>CAUYPK010039008.1:0-14224 GCA_963574355.1 Loris lydekkerianus | reverse complement strand
TTGGGTTGAAAGTTATTTTGTTTTAGGAGATTAAAAGTTGATGACCATCCTCTTCTAGCTTGAAAGGTTTCAGCAGAGAGATCTGCAGTTATTCTAATATTCTTCCCCTTGTAGGGGATGGTTTTCTTTCGTCTGGCAGCTTTCAGAATTTTCTCCTTCATATTAACTTTAGTGAAATTGATTATGATGTGTCTGGGGGATATCTTACTCAGGTTGAATCATAGTGGAGTTCTGAAACTGTCTGCTATCTGAATTTCAGAATCTCTTGGCATGTCTGGAAAGTTCTCCTTCATAATCTCACAAAAAAGAGACTCTGTGCCTTGTGAAGCCACTTTGTCGCTTTCGGTTATCCCTATAAGATGAATATTGGTTTTCTTTGAATTATTCCAGAGCTTTCTGAGAGAGTGATCTCTTTTTGGCCTCCATTTCTCTTCCTCTTTGAGAGTTTGGGAGTGTTCAAAAACTGTGTCTTCAATGTCAGAAATCCTTTCTTCTGCTTGCCCCATTCTGTTACTGAGGGATTCTACTGTGTTTCTCAGATCTTTGAGGGATGAAAGTTTTTGTCTCAATGTGTCAAAATCTTTGGTCATTTGGTCTTTGAATTCGTTGGATTCTTGAGATATCTTTTGTGTTACTGCTTGGAATTGTAATTTGATTTTATTTGCTATCCAGATTCTGAATTCGATTTTTGACATCTCAGCTATTTGTTTGTGCATGGGATCTTGTGCTATGTCTCCCCCATTGATCCTTGGGGGAGTTGATCTATTCTGATTATTCATATTGCCAGTTTTTCTGTTGATTTCGCCTGATGATTATTTTTCACCATTGCCTTTGGCCGTCCTCAGAGTTGTGGAGGTGTCTTTCCAAGATTAGACCCCAGCGGGATCACTCTATTGTTGCTGGATCTTTGTAGGGAGTGACCCTGTGTAGTTCCTCTGGGGCTGCCTCAGCCATGGAGTTCTGGTTCTTGAAGCAGCTCCAAAGTGTGACACACCTGGATCTAGCAACAGTGCGGGAGGTGGTGTGCACAGTTCTGAGAGTGCCTGGCACCCAGTGACTTTGGCACGTAAAGCCCAAGGCTGCAGTAGTCACTAGTCAGGAGAAGGGCTTTGTGCAGAGGCAGGGAGGGCTCCGGAGGACACGTGGCTACCAGAGTCCCTTGCCAGATGAGCAGGCTGGTGTGGAGGCAGGGAAGATATAGGAGGGAGGACACAGGGTTGTTCGGCTCCCGAAGTTCCTGGTCAGGGCTTGTGGGGGCCCAGTGGGCATGGGTTGCAATTTGGGGGTTGCAGCGCTGCTCTTATGGAGGTCCAGGCATCGCCAAGCCCAGGAGTTTGAGGTTGCTATGAGCTGTGACACCTTGGCACTCTACCCAGGGCAACAGCCTGAGGCTGCAGTGTGCCAAAACCAGTCTCACTCTGCCCCTGAGGGTTAAGGCTGTAAGGCAGCTCAGTCCCCGCCTTTAGGCTGCTCAGTCACTAGGTTACTAGCTCCTGCCCAATTATTGCTTTAGGACCCTGAGGGTGGAGGTTGCTTGGGCAGTTCTCTCACAATGGCTCCCTGCGGCCCACAGCCGGACACTATTAGCTCCGTCCCGCTCTGTGGGTCAGTCTGGGGCCCTAAACAATGCCCAAAGTTCTCCGCACTCCTGCTCAAGCTCTCCCCAAGGCAGTTCAACTGAGTGCCAAGTCCCAAAACACTGAAACTGTTCACAGGTAAGGCCTTTCCATTTGCAGTCTCACTGCTGCTTGCAATTACAGTTGCTGGTGGGATTAGGTCGATCGAACACACGCAACCACTTGACAGTTTCCCACTGTTTTTGTCCTCCTCTTGAGGTCCAGAAGTCCCTTGCTGACTCCCTGTATCCTCAAAGGGATGATTATAGGCAGATCCCACCAGCCAGAGATCCCTGGAGTCTTATCTCCCCAAACTCACTGTGCCCAGTTGCAGGGAAGCTGTTACTCAGGCACCATCTTGCTCCACCCCAGGGAATAACCACTTCTTATCCATATGTTACCTTGGAAATATACTCCTTTCCCAAACCACCACTATTACACCTGGATCAGCTGAATCAACTGTGACGGGAATTATATGTTATGGAAGATAGAGCAGACATTTAAAAGAATTTTGGGATACCTTACCTAACACTTTCCTGATTCAAGATAAATAAGAAGCTCTCAATGACTTCTGACTTCCTTGTTTGGGGGACACCTGTAACTTTAATGGGCTGTAGCCCTTACTTTGAGGTTGGTCACCTTGTACTCACCGTGTTATTTCTATTCTTATATTTATTCTAGGTACATGCTTTGCTTTTAGAATTAAATTGGAGTACAGGACATATTTTTTAGTTGTCTATCTCTTATGTATTTATCCTGGTTAGCTACATAAAGGAGATAATCAATCCAATGGTTATTGCTGCTAATAATTACAAATTCCGTCTTGGAGAACTAGTACTTACCATTCCCCTGGGTAGGAATGGAAGAAAGGCACTTGTGACTTTAATAAGTAGACACACAAATGTATGAACATAGCTGTGCTGGGAAAAATGAGTCAGAAATTATTATTTAAATAAATCAATTTAAGTTAAATGTGAAAGAATTATAGCATTCCCTGTTCAAGAGTCAACAGCCCAAAATGAGTTCAGTTTGGTGGGATAGTTGAGTTTTCTCTTTCCTTGTAGTTTTTTCATCACATTTTAGCCAAGGAATTAGAAAAAGAAACTTTTGGGGGAGTTAAGGTAAGTTGCCTAATTGCAATATTTTTTTATTTGAAAGCAAAGACAGGGAAAGATCTATTTACTCAAACGATCAAAAAGCAGTGAGGCCAAGAGCCACAAGCTTCATTCAGTAGCCTAAGTAAATAGTATCTTAATTACTTCTCAAAACAAAGCCTACTTGAGCCCATAATCACACCCAGGAACTGCTTCAGTTCATAGCATGAATTATAGTATCTTTCACTGCGTTTTATGTTGCCTGCTCCCCTCCTTTCTCCTGTGTCCGTCCCAAAATTCTGGATTTACCTCCATCTTCCTGGGAGAGGCATCCTAACTTGTGTCAGTGGATGGTACACTGGGAGGCAGCCACTCCGGGAACCAGCAAGTGAGAAGGCCCATGAATGAACACTCTGCCTTCAATGGGTCAGCTTTGAATCTGGTCACAACATTTCTTCTCACTTTCCTTGCCCAGGCCAAGGGAGAGATTTGACTTCATGAAGTCATGCTTATGTGTGTGTGAAATCAGCAAAATTACAGCATGGATGATTCTAAGGATTTTAAAAGAATATTTGGCAGTAAAGTGGACCATGAGGTCATTACTATATTTGGACAGTTTGGCCAACTCTCTCTTGAACTGTATAGATAATGTATATATTTTTTCATATAATTGGCTTATTTTGCCAAGGAAGTTTTTTTTTTTGTTTTTGTTTTTTTTTTTTTGAGAGTCTCACTCTTTTACCCTGAGTAGAGTACCGTGGTGTCATAGCTCACAGAAACCTCAAACTCTTCCTCTCAAGCCATCCTTCTGCCTCAGCCTCGAGAGTAGCTGGGACTACAAGCACCAGCCACAATGCCTGGCTCATTTTTCTATTTTTAATAGAGAGGGGGTCTTGATCTTGCTCAGGCTGCTCTCAACTCCTGAGCTCAAGCAATCTTCTCACCTTGCCCTCCCAGAGTGCTAGGATTACAGATATAAGCCACTGTGCCTAGCTGCCAAGGAAGTCTGTCTATGTAGTGCATACAATCTTAGCAAACCTAAGGAATGCCACAAATCAGAACACTATTCCTTTCCTGTGTTATGTTCACGGGGACATTGAAGGTTCGCTTCATGGAACTGGAAATTTAGGATATATTTGCATGCTATGTGTACCCTAAAACCAACTTTACCATATGTATAAACATAGTGTGTTTTGAAGGACATTGGAATTTCTGTGTGTCTAAAATACCTGGGCTAGAACTCACATCACATTGGGTGGTAATTTGTTTTATTAGTGAACAGTCTGGTGCCTGGATATTCATTTGTTGAATGAACTTCTTTATCATTTAAATTGTCTTAGACTCAATTTCCTCATTTGTAAATTGAGAGAATTGGGTAAACTCTACTTTCTCTGGTCTGATTTTCTCCCTTCTCTCTCCCAATGACTTAATTTTGTGTTTAGTGTTTCCTGTATTCAACTTGCAAAGTGTTATAATCGTAATTATACTGTAATCAAAATGTCAACTTCTAATCTTAGGAAAACAGATTCTAATTGACTAGGATTGCCCCTAAGCACTTTCATATCTAGGAATTGTTCTCTATGCAAATCTTTGATAACCTTTCTCTTGCTATACTCAGAACTTCTTAACCTCCATTGAACTTCTTTGCTTCTTTTAGAACTTTACATCTTCATTACCTCCTATGTTTCCACTAGGCAGGCTAAATTCTACTAGTAGTTGATACACTGATAACCTTAATCAGGTCTCACTTTTATTATTTAAATTTAGGAGAAATAAGTACGGTGGTACTTTTTCTACTTTCTTATGTCATCTTGAACTGAGAACACATATGTATATTGCAAGATAAATATATTTAGTTTTAGGGGAAATATGATCCAGCTCAACTTTTGTGCTTACCACTGTAAGACTTGCGACCTTCATTTCAGAAACTCTTAGCCATCTCTGTCTCTCTCATTTTGTGTGTATCAATAGCAAATGTACAGGGAGAAAAATACACATTCAGAGTTCCTGCGCTTTCTCCTAGCAAGAGTGGAATGTCACTTGGTGGATGCATTTGGGAGGGGAGGGGATGAAGAAGGCACTTATTGTTGTCAGTATTTCCATGTGGCACAGCGGCATTTGTTGAGTATCCACTCTGTATTAGATGGGGGATCACTTTAATAGGGGCTATACAAAGCTAAACTACAGGCTCCTTGATTCAGAATCTAGCAACAAACTACCTCTGCCCCTTCTACTCCTCATATGCCTTGTAAGTCAAATACCGTCAAATACAGACATGTACTGTACAACAATGTCAGCAACAGAACACACACACGACAGTGATCCCATAAGATGATAATGGAGCTGAGAGATTCCTACCATCTAGTGACATGGTGGTCATCATAATATTGTATCAGGAGGCATAACTCACATGTTTGTGGTGATGTTGCTATAAACAGACCAACATTTGAGCTGCCAGTAGGGTGAAATATAGCACATGCAATTATGTATAGTATGTAATATTTATAATGGTAATAAAAGACAGTGTAACTGATTTACTGGTTTATGTATTTACTATATTACTCTATTTATTATTTATTTATTTATTTATTTATTTATTTATTTATTTATTTATTTATTTTTGAGACAGAGAAAGTCTCACTCTGTCTCCCTGTGTTGAGTACTATGGTGTCATAGCTCACAGCAACCTCAAACTCTTGGGCTCAAGTGATCCTCTCGGTTCAGCCTCCCAAATAACTGGGATTATAGGTGTCCACCACAATGCCTGGCTAGTTTTTCTATTTTTAGTAGAGATGGAGTCTTGCTCTTGCTGAAGCTGGTCTCGAACTCCTGAGTTCAAGCAATCCAGCCTCTTCAGCCTCTGAAAGTAGTAGGATTACAGGCATGAGCCACCATGCCCAGCTTTTTGTGTCTTAGTTTTTAACAAAAAAGTTTAAAAAGAAAAAAATTAATAAAAAGTAATTTTTTTTTTTTTTTTTTGCAACAGAGTCTCAGTTTGTCACATTCCACAGAGTGCCGTGGTGTCATAGCTCAAAGCAACCACAAACTCTTGAGTTCAAACAATTCTTTTGTCTCAGCCTCCTGAGTAGCTGGGACTACTGGCACCTGCCACAATGCCCAGCTATTTTTAGAGACAGGATCTCCCTCTTGCTCAAGCTGGTCTCAAACTCCTAAGCTCAAGCAATCTACCCGAATTGGCTTCCCAGAGTGCTGGGATTATAGGTGTGAGCCACTACACCTGGCCCCAAAGTAAAAAATGTAAAAAATAGAAAACATCTTACAGAATAAGGATATAGAGAGAGTAAATACTTTTTTGCAGCTGTACTATGTTGTTTTAAGCTGTAGTTACAGAGTCAAAAGCCCCCAAATTTAGAAGTTCATAGAGTAGAAAAGTTATAGTTAAGCTAAAGTTAATTTATTATTGAACAAAGAAAACATTTTATTTATTTACTTACTTATTTAAAAGTGTTAGTAGTACTTTAGGCTCGGCACCTGGAGCTCCATGGCTAGGGCACCAGCCACATGTAACAGAGCTGGTGGGTTTAAGCCTGGCCAGGGCCTGCTAAACAACAATGACAACAACAACAACAAAAATAGCTGGGTGTTGTGGCGGGTGCCTGTAGTCCCAGCTACTTGAGAGGCTGAGGCAAGAGAATCACTTGAGCTGGAGAGTTTGTGGTTGCTGTGAGCTGTGATGCCACAGCACTCTACTGAGGGCAATAAAGTGAGACTCTGTCTCAAAAAAAAGAAGAAGAAAAAAAAGTGTTAGCAGTTCTGTCCTCATTCACTACACTATGTGCTCATTGGTCAGTAGCGCAACTCCAAGCAAAAGATGGTTAAAAAGACATTTTAAAATAAATTTAGTGTAATCTAAGTGTCCAGAGTTTATAATGTCTCCAGTGGAGTACAGGGATGTCCTGGTCCTTCATGTTTACTGTCCACTCACTCATTGACTCACTCAGAGTGACTGCCAGTCCTACAAATTCCATTTATTGTAAGTGCCCTATACATGTGTACCATTTTTTATCTTTTGACCATATTTTTACTGTACCTTTTCTATCTTTAGCTATGTTTGGTTACACCAATACTTACCATTGCATTAAATTGCCTGCAGTATTCAGTATAGTAACAAGCTATATAGATTTGTAGCCCTGGGGCTGTGGGCTGTACTGTGTGGCCCCGTGTGTAGTAGGCTGTGCCATCTGGCTCTGAGAAGTAAACACTGTGATGTTCACACAATGACAAAGTCACCCAACGCATTTCTCAGAATGTATCGCTGTTATTAAATGACGCACTACTGTATACAATCCAGGCAAAAGGTGCCAAGTTTAGTCTTAAAGAGCACATGATTCTTGCCTGAAAGTGTAAATAACCTCAGGTTTACTCCCAACTAGATATAGCTCAAGTTCAGACTCAGTGAGAGGGGAGCAAGCCTGGAGCAGGCTCTCCCAAGATCAGGCATGAGCTTAGGAAAGTGGTAATAGGGGCACTGAGACCAGGACTGTGGATTGAGAAAGCTTCTAGCCACTCCTAAAATTCAAAAATGATTTTAAAGAAAAGAAGACTGCTTTTATTACTCTCTTCTCCCCTTCTCCCTTCTGGTAAATATTATATAATCTGTTGGAGTTTCCAGAGGAAGCCTTCCCCAACTCATGCACTTTCTTTATTAATCAGAATGAAACTGTGAAGTACAAAAGACATCTTAGAGATTGCCCCAGAAATCACTTAAAATTTCTCTACTTTATGATTCACTTTTAGAAATGACAATTTAGAAGCAGACAATTGTGAGTTTTCAGCAGTTATTTACAATGACACCCCAATGTTCTCATTAAACCTATCACTTGAGAATTTATTTAAATTTATACTCCAACGCTTTTCAAACTTTTCTGCCACGTTCCTGCTGCCATGAGCAGAAGGTTTTACTAACCTTTCACTAAGACATTGTGTGATTTCCCTCTGATGAGTGATTTAATCTGATTTATTATGAGAATTCATTTTTGAGAATGAGTTAGTGTCTTACCACAGTTATTCTTTGTCATTTTAATTTGCTTTCTAAGTTAAAGAATTTTATCTTTATTAGCATTTCCCTTTATTTGCTTCAATTTAGCATTTTCTTCTCATCTTTATTTAGGAAGAAATTCTAATCTCTTTCATTCATTTGAACTTTGGGTGAGGTGTGGTGAAAGGGGGAGAATTTCACAAAACTTGCTCATATACAGGAAAAGTCATAATGAGATTAAAAATGACTTGATCTATTTTAAAGCCCTTACTTAACTCCTCAATTTAACTCTCTTTCAGAATCCTTTCCCAAATATAATGAATGGAGAGTTGAAGGAAAATATAAAAATATTTTTTTTCAAAAATAATCTTGGAGAGTTTTCTTGTTTTGCTCACGACTTACAGGTGCATATTTTAAGAGAAATGTATTGGCTCAGCACCTGTAGCTCAGTGGTCAAGGTGCTGGCCACATATGGCCGGGCTGGCGGATTTGAACCCAGCCTGGGCCTGCTAAACAACAACCAAAATAGTAGCCAGGCGTTGTGGTGGGCGCCTGTAGTCCCAGCTACTTGGGAGGCTGAGGCAAGAGAATCTCTTAAGCCCAAGAGTTTGAGGTTGTTGTGAGCTGTGACACTACAGCACTCTACTGAGGGTGACAGTGAGACTCTGTCTTAAAAAAAAAAAAAAAAAAGAGAGAGAGAGAAATACATTATTAATTTTTTTTATCATAGCTTTGAAGCCTTTGGAAATATGGAAGTTTTGATGTTGAATTCAGAACTCCACCCAATTTAGTTGGCTTTTTACAGCCAAAGTAATGAAAAGATCCCACCTGTTCTTCTCATAAGCATTCCATGTCTTATACTCATTCTGGTGACCTAGGTGACCAGTCAAGCATTCCTATAAACACATAACAACTGAACACAAATCTATCTTGAGGACTGAAGTGGTAGAATGGATAATCATATCAATTCTTGGCCCAGTGTAAATTTATGAATATTTTGTTTGTTCTTTTATTCTTTGATTTAAGGAATGTTCATTGGCTGGGTATGGCAACCCACACCTATAGTCCCAATGACTAGGGAGGCTAAGGTTGAAGGATCCCTTGAGACCAGGTGTTTAAGGCCAGCCTATGCAGTATATTGGAGCCTATTCATCCTTCTTTGTGTAATAGTAAGCATTCTAGACTAAAAACTGGTAAACTATGGCCGGAAGTCATATCTAGCCAGCTGCCTGTTTTTGTACAGCTTATGAGCTAAGAATGGTTTTTACATTTTTGGATGGTTGAAAAATAAATATTTTGTGAAAAGTAAAAGTTATATGCAATTCAAATTTTAGTGTTCATTAGTAAAGTTTTAGTGGAGCACAGACACTCACTCATTTGTTTACCTGTTGTCTTCAGCTGCTTTCAAGCTATAAAACTAGAGCTGAATAGAGTAACAAAGACTGTGTGGCCTGCAAAGTCACTCTAAAATATTCACTCTCTGGTCCTTTACAGAAAAGAAATTACAGATCCCTCTTGTAGAAACCGAAAATTCTGCAGTGAACAAAACAGGACAAGTTCCTATACTCATAAAATTACATTCTATTAGGGAAAAACAAAAACAAAAACAAATGAACAACGTAATTTCAGACCTTTGAACACATAAGGAAAATTAAGTAGGATGATGTGATGGACAATGAAGGTGGTTACTTTCGACTGGGTGGTCAGAGGCCTCTATGGGCTGAGAGCTGGAAGACAAGGAGTCAGCCATGAAGAATCTCATTCTATAGTGAGAGGAAAGGTCTGAAGAACAAGGAATCCTGGTGGGATGTTAGAGAGACAGATCAAGGAGGGATCAGAGATGAGGCATGGGACAAATCACAAAGGCATCTTAGGAAGAGGTAAGTTTGTGTTCTTCTCTCTGAACAAAGAGAATTAATTCTCTGAAAGACTTTATACACAGGAGTTGAGACGATCTGAATTACATTTTAGAAAGAGCAATTTGGCTATTATATGGGAAAAAAGGATTCTGAGGAAGTCAAAGTAGAAGCAAGCAGTTAGACATCTTTGCAAGACATCAAGTGAGAGATGGTGATGGCTTGAATTAGGGATGTAGCTGCAAACATGGGAGGAATTGATAGTTTAGAATTTAGCTTGGATATGAGCTACCACAGTTCAAGTCCAGAGGGAGCTGCTTGGAAGATGAGATGGATGACTTTAGTTTGAGGCCTATGGTGAGTTTGGGTGCTTTTGTAAATCCATTGGCGACACTCAGGAGGTAATTAGACATATGGGTCTGGAGTCCTTAGCAGATACTGAGGTTAAAGATTGGGTGGGGGGAAAATCTTAGTAATAAATGAGATAATCCAGAGAAAGTATGCAAAGGAAGAAATGTTAATATTTACTCTCTAAAGCAGCGGTTCTCACCTGTGGGTTGTGACCCCTTTGGGGGTCAAATGACCCTTTCACAGGGGTCACCTAAGACCACCCTGCATATCAGATATTTACATTACAATTCATAACAGTAGCAAAATTACAGTTATGAAGTAGC
Source organism: Loris lydekkerianus (assembly GCA_963574355.1). Classification (NCBI taxonomy): domain Eukaryota; kingdom Metazoa; phylum Chordata; class Mammalia; order Primates; family Lorisidae; genus Loris; species Loris lydekkerianus. The sequence goes on along the minus strand of CAUYPK010039008.1, from coordinate 3,985 downwards.
AGCGAAAATAATTTTATGCTTGGGGGTCACTCCAACATGAGGAACTGTATTAAAGGCTCACGGCATTAGGAAGGTTGAGAATCACTGCTGTAAGGGATAGGGAGAGGAAAAGAAACTTGTAAAGGAGAAAGCACAGAAGGAATCAGAAAGGTCAGTAGAAAACCAGTTTAGTGGGAGCCGTAGAAATCACAAAAAGAATTTCAAAGAGTAACCAGCAAGGTCAAATGCTGAAGAAAAAAAGGGCACCAGGAACATGACTAAAATATACAATGCATTAGTCTTATATACATTTTGGTAATCTCTCTCTCTCTCTCTCTGTGTCTCTTTTTAAGACTTAGTCCAACTCTGTTCCTCAGGCTAGAGTGCTGTGGCCTCAGCTTGGCTCACAGCAACCTCAAACTCCTAGGCTCAAGCAATCCTCTTGCCTCCGCCTCCTGAGTAGCTAGGACTACAGGTGCCCACCACGATGCCTGGATAATTTTCCTAATTTAGTAGAAACAGGATCTAGCTTTGCTCAGAGTGGTCTCGAACTCCTGACCTCAAGCAATCCTCCCTTCTCAGCCTCCCAGAGTGCTAGGATTACAGGAGTAAGCCAACGCACCCAGCCAGACTTTGGTTATCCCTACGCCAGCAATTCTTGTAGAATCGTGGCAGAGAAAGCTAGATTACACTGGATTGAAAGGCATGAGTGGGACATGGCGGAACAAAGTCAGCACAATTAAGTTTTTCAAGAAGTTTGACTATGAAGATTAGAAGTGTTGTGGGGGTTGAGATAGAAGGGATTTGGAAAGAGGCTCCCCTTCTGCCATAAAATTTGAGCTTCTTGGTGGTGCCTGTGGCTCAAAGGAGTGGGGCACTGGTCCCATATGCCAGAGGTGGCAGGTTCAAACCCAGTCCTGGCCAAAAACTGCAAAAAAAAAAAAAAAGTGTGCTTCTTTAATTACTATTGAGAGATGGGTGTTGTGGCAGATGCTTGTAATACCAGCTACTCAGGAGGCTGAGGCAGGAGAATCACTTTGGTATCTGCTGTTTTGGGAAACATACTTGTACTTTCCATGTGCAGTTCTAATTCAGTTTGGACGCTGGAGCTCTCATCTTCCTTCTGAATGTGAGAGTTATATTTTTTATCTCTATTGCTATGTGGCATTACTTTATGTTTACTGATATTGAGAGATTTTTGTCTCTGTTGCCTTTGTACTCAATCATAATATTTTCTTTTCACTTTGTCACCCTAGGTAGAGTGCTGTGGCATCACAGCTCACAGCAACCTCCAGCTCTTGGGCTTATGTGATTCTCTTGCCTCAGCCTCCCGAGTAGCTGGGATTACAGTCACTCACCACAATGCCCAGCTATTTTTTGTTGCAGTTTGACCAGGCCTGGGTTCGAACTCACCACCCTCAGTATATAGGGCCGGTGCACTACCCACTGAGCCACAGGAACCACCCAATATACCTTTTAGTAAATGTTTGCAACTCTCTCAGTAGGCTCAGACCTGATAAATTTATTACAGATGTCTTATGCTCAATGGTACATGAGTAGTTCATTCAGAAAGCAGACAAATGTGATACAGTTGTGATAAGCAGAGACATAGATTTTTATTAGTTGCGATTCTATATTTATGTGTTGATAATACAATCATGTATATAATTTGGCTTAATTTTGAAAAATGAATGCTATATATTTTAGGTAGGTTTCTTTCCTTTTCTTTTCTTTTTTTGGGGGGGGAGGGGGGACAGAGTCTCACTATGTCGCCCTCAGTAGAGTGCTGTGGCATCACAACTCACAGCAACCTCCAACTCTCGGGCTTAAGCGATTCTGTTGCCTCAGGCTCCTGAGTAGCTAGAACTACGGCACAACACCTGGGTATTTTGGGGTTGTAGTTGTCATTGTTGTTTAGCAGGCCCAGGCTGAGCTGTAACCCTCCAGCCTCAGTGTATGTGGCTGGCGCCCTATTCACTGAGCAATAGGCGCCGAGCCTATTTTAGGTAGTTTTAATAAAAGTTTATGTATTGTTTAGCAAAAATGTAGTATTTAAGTTAAAGTTAGCTAAACATTTCTTTAAAAGACTTGACCCAAATAAAAAGTAGTGGTGTTCATAAGTTGAGTATAAATGCCAATAGTTAAAATTTTTGCAACAGCATAGCCGGATTTTGTGGCAGGCACCTGCAGTCCCAGCTGCTCGGGAGGCTGAGGCAAGACAATCGCCTAAGCTCAGGAATTGGAAGTTGCTGTGAGCTGTGTGATGCCATGGTACTCTACTGAGGGCAATAAAATGAGACTCTGTCTCTACAAAAGAAAAAAAAATTTTTTTTGTAACAGCAGAGTAATTTGTTGGAATTAAAAGCACTGGAATTGGCTCACTAGAGAAATTTTATAGCATCTCATTGAGAAACAGCTATGAAATTCCTTCTATGAACCTTTTCCAAATTCTACTTCTTCTCCATTTTTAGAGTTTTATGTACATAATCTCAACTTCATTTAAAGTTTTTGCCAACATGATGTTCATTTCATAGACGAATTAAATCAAGCACAGACAAGCGATGCATGTCTGAGGTTCTGCAGAAAGGTTTTTGCTGGAACTATCCATAGACTGAAGTTTCTTATTTGCAAGTGAGATCATTGTTATAGAACACCATATGACATGTATTTTGCAGGTAAAAGCTGTCAAACTTGTTATACAAAGATAAATAGATTGGATTTTCTTTTCATTTACAAAATTATCATCTTCTGCCTACGTATCTTTTGTAACAACCTCACACTAAAAGGTTTCATTTTAATGAAATTTTACAAAACATTCAGTCCTTAAACGTTTAGCAGTCTCTTGACATGGAAAAAGGAGAAGCTTTACCACTTTTTCAATCACAAATTTATAATGACAAATACACCACCATTGAGATGACAAAGTCTAGGCTAGGTCATAATTTACATGTATAGATAGTATTCTGATCTTGGATAAAAGTAGAGTCTATAGAAACAACACTTTGTATTTGTAAAATAATTATTACACTCTGTTATCATTTACTTTATCTTACTTTGAATCTTTTTTTTTTTTGAGACATAATCTCACTATGTCCTCCGTAGTGTGCCATGGCGTCACAGCTCTCAGCAACTTCAAACTCTGGAACTTAAGCTATTTTCTTGCCTTAGCTCCCAAGTAGTTGGGACCACAGGCGCCTGCCACAACACCTGGCTTTTTTTTTCTTATTGTTTTTGCAGTTGTCACTGTTGTTTTAGTTGGCTCGGGCCAGGTTCGAACCTGCCAGCCTCTATGTATGTGGCCGGCACCCTAGCCACTGAGCTACGGGCACCACCCAAAACTTTTTTTTTGAGATAGTCTCACTGTTGTCCTAGGTAGAGTGCTATGGCATCATAGCTCACAGCAATCTCTTAAGCTCAAGTGAGACTCTTGCCTTAGCCTGCCAAGTAGCTGGGAATATGGATGCCCACCACAACACCCAGCTATTTTTTTTTTTTATTGTTGGGGATTCATTGAGGGTACAATAAGCCAAGTTATATTGATTGCATTTGTTAGGTAAAGTCCCTCTTGCAATCATGTCTTGCCCCCAGAAGGTGTGGCACACACCAAGGCCCCCTCCCACTCCCTCCTTCCCTCTCTCTGCTTTTCCTCCCCCCCATAACCTTAATTGTCCTCATATCAAAATTAAGTACCTAGGATTCATGCTTCTCCATTCTTGTGATGCTTTACTAAGAATAATGTCTTCCACTTCCATCCAGGTTAATACGAAGGATGTAAAGTCTCCATTTTTTTTAATAGCTGAATAGTATTCCATGGTATACATATACCACAGCTTATTAATCCATTCCTGGGTTGGTGGGCATTTACGCTATTTCCACATTTTGGCGATTGTAAATTGAGCTGCAATAAACAGTCTAGTACAAGTGTTCTTATGATAAAATAATTTTTTTCCTTCTGGGTAGATGCCCAGTAATGGGATTGCAGGATCAAATGGGAGGTCTAGCTTGA
>CAUYPK010039007.1:0-10889 GCA_963574355.1 Loris lydekkerianus | reverse complement strand
GGGAGGGGGGAGGTTTTAGTCGAGGGAGGGTAATGGGTGGGGCCACATCTATGGTGCACCTTAGAATGGGTACAGGTGATTGCACTAATGTACACAGCTATGATTTAACAATAAAAAAAAAAAAAATAGCCGGGCGTGGTGGCGGGCATCTGTGGTCCTAGCTACTCGGGAGGCTGAGGCAAGAGAATCTCCTAAGCCCAGGAGTTGAAGATTGCTGTGAGCTGTGTGACGCCAGGGCACTCTACCGAGAGCAATAAAGTGAGACTCTGTCTCTACAAAATAAATAAATAAATTATCATAAATAAGTTGATTATCCTCTGACTCCCATTCCCAGTCCTAGTCCTCTCCCAAAACCCACAAAGCTTCCAGTGTCATGAATTTGATGTGTACCTTTCCAGTCCATTCTCACAAGAAACAAGATTTGTAAAGGGGGAAAGTTAGTGGTTTTTTTAATTGACACAAATGGTACCATACTGTACATACCATTTTGCAATCTGCATTTTTCTTTAAATGTTATTTTAAGATCTATCCACTTAGATCCAGTTTGAACCATTTAATTGTAGTAGCTCATGATGTGGGTACTCTGTGTTTTATTTATCATTCACATCTTTATGGACATTTGAATTGGTTCCAAATTTTAATCCTGATTTTTTGCCACCACAGTCCATTACAGAGAACATTTTTGTACTTATCTCTTGGGTTCATGTGCAAGTTTCTGTAGAGCACAGGCTTGCAAATAAAATTGCTACATCATAGAGTCTGTACTTTTTCCATTTTTTTTTTCTTTTTTGTGCTTTTTCCATTTTGCTAGACATTGTAGCCCTGGCAGAGTCAGTGAAGTACAGTAGGTAAGAACACAACTAGTGTCTCATAAATCTAGGTTCAGCCCCCCCAAGCTGGGTGACTTTGAGCAATTCACTGTGCCTCAGTTTCCCTATCTATAAAATGAAGAGAATAGTGCATAACTCATAGGGTTATTATGTGGATTAATGAAATAAGGTACTTTAATGACTGAACTACAATAAGCTATTATTCTTTTTCACTATGTTTTACTATATATTTCCCTGTCAAATTTGAGAGTAGACTCTTGGTAAAATATGGATATGTAAACAGAAAAAATACTAGAGGCCTAGCACTCTGGGAGGCTGAAAAAGTAGAATCCCTTGAGCTCAGGAGTTCAAGATGAACCTGAGAAAGAGCAAGACCCCATCTTTACTAAAAGTAGAAAAATTAGCCTAGTGTCATGGCTGGCACCTGTAGTCTCAGCTACTTGAGAAGCTGAGGCAGAAGGATCACTTGAACCCAAGAGTCTTAGATTGCTATGAGCTAGGCTGATGCCACAGAACTCTAGTCTAGAGCAACCAAGTGGGACTCTGTCTCAAAAAAAAAAAAAGAAGAAGAAGAAGAAAAAGAAAGAAAGAAAAAATGCTAGAAAGACATTTATCAAAATGTTAACCAGTCTTGGAAATATGAATAAACTTTTTACTTTATTCTTTTTTAAAATTTTTCAAGTTTTCTATGAATTAAATATATTACCTTTGTAATTAGAAAACAAAATCACAGTAAATGCGATTTTTAATTAAAAAGGAAAGGAACTGAGATGGGGAAAAATGTTCCTTCTGATGAGCAGGAACACTACAAGAATAATGAAAGAGGTCTAAGAAGTAACTTTATACAAGGTTAGAAACAAACTAAATGCTTATCACTAGAGTATTGGTTAACTATAATACATGTGAAAGGATCTTCAAGATAATGTGACTAAATGAAAAGGGCATGGACCAAACACTATGTAGAGTTTGGTACTATATTGTGTTAAAATAGTATTTTTATGTTTATATACTCAATCTATCTCTCAAAAGAGTTACAAAAACACTGGTAAGGGAACTAGGTATCTAGAACACAACAGGGACTTATTCTTACTAAATAACCTTTTCTACCTTTGGAATTTTGAAGGGCATGTTTATGTTGCTTAAATTTTTTTGGTATTGGTGTTCTCTCACCTAATATGCAAAATGTGAGGATATTCAGCTAGCCCCCTGGTTGAAGGGCTCAACTTCAACTTGAACTTTACCTTAGAAACGAAAACAATGTAACCTGAACATTTGTACCTTTGTATTAGTTGGAAATCAATATATGATTTAGTAAAATAGGCGGCACCTATAGCTCAGTGTGTAGGGTGCCAGCCACATACACCCAGGCTAGTGGGTTCAAACCCAGCCCAGGCCAGCTAAACAGCGATGACAACTGCAACAAAAAAGTAGTCAGGCATTGTGGTGGGCACCTGTAGTCCCAGCTACAGATTACAGCCATCCTCATCTTTGAGGTAACTGTGAGCTGTGATGCCATGGCACTTTGCCCAGTGCAACATAGTGAGACTCTGTCTCAAAAAAAAATATATATATACCATTATCTTAAGCTCCTACTAGAAAGAGCAGAGTTTATTTATGCTGTGTCCCAAGTGCCGAGTACATAGCAGATTTTCAATGGATGGACAAATGAACAATAGTAGCAGTAGACTGGATAGACACTTCTGATCTCATAGCTTTCCTATCACTGGCTTACATGACTTCTGTTGCTACTTTCTCCTATAAGTAAAATATAGAATACCAAAGTTGAGATCAATCTGTAGGAGCTTTGTTAGAAAGAGTGGGGCGCAAAGTCATGTAATGACTCTTAATTGTTTTTAAACAGATTTATCACAATATAATTCTCATACCATACAACATACCTGTTTAAAATGTGCAATTCAGTGGTTTTCAGTGTATTCACAAAGTTGTGCAACCACAACCACAACCTAATTCTACTATATTATCATCCTCTCTAAAATAAATCCCATACCCACCAGCAATCAATCTCCTCTCCTCTCACCCCCTACCAACAACTAATCTACTTTCTGTCTCTATAGACTTGCCTATTCTGAACATTTCCTATGAATGGAATCTTACAACATATGGTCTTTTATCTCTGGCTTATTTCTCTTAACAATGTATTCAAAGGTCCTCCACTTGCAGCATGTATCAATACTTTCTTTATTTGTATTACTGCAGAAGAGCTTTCTAAGCTAGTAATTTGTGGTTTACATTATCATATTTCCTACATTTAGACAACTGAAGGAACTCATCTTAAACTGAAGAGAAGCCAGCATGAATACAACCCAGAATGAATGAGATTACAGCCATCCTCATCTTTGGCAGTGGCACAATTATGCTGAGCCAAAGATCTGTCTTAATAGGATGGCAGGCCCAAGTTATGTATTGTGACCTGCTAGCACTGGGCTAGTCTGGGAAGAGCTCAAGGGTGCTGGTATAACGAGATGAGGCAATGGCCTTATAGCTTGTGTTTCTGGCTTGAGCAGAGTTTGGGTGCAATACCTCGTCTTCAGACATCTGAGAAAAGTATGTCGGGGATCTCCTGGTTCCATTTGTTCTGTTTGCCAGTAGGCAGAGTACACTGCACTGTGCAGACAGGTTAGACAGTTTATTGTAGGCTGATAAAAGCAGATTAAAAAACCATCAGCATGGTGGGAAACTAGCTCAGAATCCAATCCAAATGTCAGATGAAATATTTACACAGCCAGGAGATAAACCAAGGGAAACAGTGTGCCCTTTGTGTGTGCCTCTGAGTGTGCAGGCACGCACAGAGCTGCTGACCATTTGTCAACTTCCAAGATTTATTCTGGGCTTCTGGCAAGGGAAATCCTAATGATTTAATAGCTTGTCAACACCTACACAGAGAAACAAGAACTGGCACTTCCTCATTTCTTATTTTCTTTGCTTTAAATACGAATTCCTATTCTAAGTCACTGGAACCTGAAAATCAGACTGTAAGGTTTCTCTTGATTTGAGTGCAGAGCTCCTGAATCTGAGAATGATGAATGTTATAACTTTCCTGTTATCCAAACCCAGGGTTGCTACCCTTTCAGAAGAACCCATTGAGTTCATGTCCTAAAGCTTGAGTGTTTGCTTCAGACTGTTGCCATGAGCCAATTTCAAATGGAGTGAAACTGTTTTGTTTCTGTCCCATGAACCACTTGCATTGAATACCTTGCTCAAACAATCCAGTGCCTGGTTGCCACGTTTACATTTGATATGGAGAAATTGTTTAGAGGATTTTAGTAGAGAAGAAAACTGGATTTCTTGTGCAGAGTTATTATTCTCCAGGCATCCTTGGGCAGTTGTAAGTTCCCTGAAAGCAGGGACCATGTCCTCGTCAGCACACCAAAGTCCACAGTGCCTAGTACAGCATCTGGCACACTGTCATCTTAATTGATTCATTTTCAGACAATTCAACTATGATCTATGAAGAGAACTGAAACTTAACCTAAGGGATATATTTCATGTTAGAATAATACCTTGAGTACACTGGGCCTTTACCCAAAGAGCAGCAAAGTGGTATAGGGCTATACTTCTCAAACTTTAATATGTATATGAATTGCCTGGATCCTGTTAAATGCCTATTCTGATACAATAAGTACAGGATGAAGCCTGAGATTTGCTTTTCTTACAAGCTCCTGAGTAATATAATGCTGCCAGTCAAGGTATCACATTTTCAGTAGCAAGGCACTCTAGGGCAATGCTATTTGATATGGTAACCACTAGTCACTTGTGGTTATTAAGCACTTGAAATATGGCTAGTTTAAATTGATATGTGCTGCAAGTATAAAATAAGCACCATATTTCAAAGATTTAGTAAGAAAAAATGTAAATATCTTATTAATGTTATATTGATTATATGTTGAATTGTTAACATTTTAAACATAGCAGGTTAAATAAAATATGTTCTTAAAATTAATTTCACTTATCTATTTTTATTTTTTAATGTGGCCACTCAAAAATTTTAAATTATATATGTGGCTCACATTACATTTCTACTAAACAGTACTTTTTCAATAAGGGCCAGATCATAAATATTTTAGGCTTCTCAGACCATATGATATCTGTCCCAACTATTCAACTCCACTGTTATATTCAAAACCAGCTATAGACTACTCAGCACCCTTAGCTCAGGGGCTAGAGCACCAGCCACATACACCAGGGCTGGCAGGTTCAAAACCAGCCTGGGCCTGCTAAACAACAATGACAACTACAACAAGAAAATAACCAGGCGTTGTGATGGGTGCCTGTAGTCCCAGCTACTTGGGAGGATGAGGCACAAAAATCACTTTAAGCCCAGGAGTTTGAGGTTGCTGTGAGCTGTGAGGCCAGGGCACTCTACCCAGGGTGACATAGTAAGAAAAAAAAAAAAAAAAAAAAAGCATCCATAGACAATACTTAAATGAGTGCATGCGCTTGTGTTTCAATAAAAGTTAATTTACAGTGGCACCTGTGGCTCAGTGGGTAGAGTGCCGGCCCCATATACCCAGGGTGGCGGGTTTGAACCCAGCCCCCACCAAACTGCAATAAAAAGATAGCCAGGCATTGTGGTGAACACCTGTAGTCCCAGCTACTCAGGAGGCTGAGGCAAGAGAATCGCCTAAGCCCAGGAGTTGGAAGTTGCTGTGAGCTGTGACGCCACAGTACTCTACCGAGGGCGATAAAGTGAGACTCTGTCTCTTAAAAAAAAAAGTTAATTTACAAAAACAGGTAGAAGTGGTAGCCTTAAAAACAAATAGCCCATAGTCATGGTGAAAACTGGCAGCCTGGCCCCCACCAGAGGAAGCTGAATAGTGTTGGAGTTTCTTCCAAGCCTTATTTCCACAGAATTATTATTTTGCCTGTATCGTGGTTTCTTGGAAGACCCCACTTGCAAGGCTTTTTTATTAGACATGATTCAAGAGTAAACTTAGTGTGGAAAACTTTTTCCTTCAGGTATTTATCACAAACAATTAGAGACAAATGACTAACTTCATAGCTGCCTCTGTAGTAGATAAAAAATGCTTAAAAATAAATACTAGGGAATGAGATGTCCATAGCAACTTTCAAAAACTCCAATACATTCCTGGGAATATAGAAGGCTATGCACATGTCCAGAAAAGACCTGAGAAAGGCCTAAGCTCTCACCTCTCGCTGACCTTCAAGCTCTGTACACATGAAGTGATAAGGAGAGTTGCCAGCTCTCTGGCTGAATGTTAAGAGCATATCCACAAAATACACACACTCGCACACACCTGCATGCACACACACACACACAAACACACATACACACACACATACACCATCTTGGTAAAAACTGAGAGACTTACTCCAACAATTTAAGAAAATCTCTGTCTATTCATTAGCTAGTTGACCACTAACCTAACCAAGCAGAGACTTCAGTGACCACACATGACAAAGAATCCAGATTTTGCAGAATAATTCAGAAAAATAACTAAACAAATAAACACCACCAGCAATAATAATTAACTCTGAGGAGGAAGAAAATCTGATTTCCAGTTTTACTACATTACCTAATTTTAAATGTCTAGCTTTCAGCAAAATCTACAAGACATGCAAAGAAACAAGAACATAAATTCAGTACACAAGGAAAAAAAGCAATCAACATAAACTGTCCCTGAGGACATCAAAACATCAGCATTACTAGACAAAGACATCAGTGACTTTAAATATGTACAAAAAAATTAAAGTATGAGAAAGGCCTCTCACTAAATAAATAATATTGATAAAAACAGAAATTCTTGCAAAAGAACTAACTATAAGTCCAGGTGTGGTGGCTCACGCCTGTAATTCTAGCACTCTGGGAGGCCAAGGTGGGTGGGATTGCTTGAGCTCACGAGTTCAAGACAAACCTGAGCAAAAGCAAGACCCCATCTCTACTAAAAATAGAAAAACTGAGGCAAGAGGATTGCTTGAGCCCCAGTTGGAGGTTGCTGTGAGCTATAACGCCAAGGCACTCTACCCAAGGCAACAGCTTGAGACTCTGTCTCAAAAAAAAAAAAAAAAAAAGAACTAACTATAAATTCTGTAGTCAAAAAGTACAACTGGGCTGGGCATGGTGGCTCACACCTGTAACCCCAGCACTTTGGAAGGCCAAGGCAAGAGGATTGCTGGAGCCCAGGAGTTTGAGACCAGCCTGGAAAACATAGCAAGGTCTTGTCTCTAATAATAATAAATAAGTACAATAACTGAAATTAAAAAACTCACTAGAGGGACCCAACAGCAGAGTTGAGCAGGCAGAAGAAACAATCAGCAGACTTGAAGACAGAACAATTAATATTACATAGCCTAAGGAACAGAAAGAAAAAAGAATGAAGAAAAGTGAACAGAACTTCAGATAACTATGTAACAATATTAAGCATGCCAACACACACATATTGGGAATCTCAGAAAGAGAGGAGAGAAAGGGGCAGAAAGAATATTTAAATAATTATAATGACCCAAAACTTACCAAATTTGATGAAAGACATTAGTCTATACACCTAGATCAACAAACTCCAAGCAGGATCAACTTAAAGAGATCCACACTGAGACACATAGTGAACTGACAAAGACAAAGAGAGAACTTGAAGGTACTGAGAAAGAAACAAAGTAGCCATACATAGGGAAAATGGAAATTGTAGCTAAATGCACCTTTATTTACAAAATATTCATTACAAACTTTTACAAACAAGTGGCCAACACATAGAGACTATTTTATAAAAATGTTATGAAATTTTGTAATGACCAATAGCCAGATTGCAGAGGGGACCTGAAAAATCTTTTTTTTTTTTTTTTACTCTTAACATTTTTTATTACATCTTAACTGTGTACATTAATGCATTTATGGGGTACAAAGTGCTGATTTTATATACAATTTGGAATGCAGGCTCAAGTGCCATGCAAGATTGGTCCTGAGTGACAAACTACCCAGCATTCCCTATCCCCTTGCTTACTATGCTTACCTCCTGCAACACTTATCACCATCTGACATATATTTCAGTTTGTTTACTATCTGTCTCCACCCATTAGAATGTGACCTCCCTGAGGGCAGGGACTTTTTTCTGCTGTATCACCTTTGCCTAGCACATGCATGTGTTTGGGTTGCTTGGCTACAAGGGGCACTATTTTTGAATAAATGAATGAGTGAAATAAAATGAATACACTAATGTCCTAGGAGCTCCAGAGAAGATAGAAACCATTAAGATTCAGGATACAACCCTCAGAAGCTTGCAGGCTTAGAGGGGATCTAAAACAAGGACGTGAGCAACTATTGCACTCTGCCTCCTCTCTTCTTTCACTTCGCGAATTTGAGACCATCCTCTGACTGTTCAAAATTCCCCATTCCTCACACACATTTCTCCACCTCGTCCAGGACTTTCCACTCCCCCAAAATGGCTCATGTTTCAACATACAGCTGCCCTCTTGGCTCTGATCATCCAAAATTCCATGCCTGCTGGCTGCCTATGTCTGCTAGGTGTTGTGAACATGCTCAAACTAATTTTCACTAATGTAATACTCACTTCCAGAGTAGTCTATAGAATGTGATTTTTAGAAATTTTGTTACAGACATTTCAAATGTAAATCAAACGAAGAGTATAATGAACCCCATGTACCCATCATCCAGTTTCAATAATTAGCAACATCTACCATTCTTATTTCTTCTCTCCCCCATTTTTTTCCTGAAGAATGTTAAAGCCAATCCCAAATATCATACTGTTTCATAGCTGATGGACTGTAAATATTTCAGTATGTATCTTTAAAAGATAGACTTTTTTTTTTTTTTTTTAAGACAGAGTCTCAAGATTTTGCCCTTGGTAGAGTGCCGTGGTGTCACAGCTCACACCAACCTCAAACTCTTAGGCCCAAGCAATTCTCCTGCTTCAGCCTCCCAAGTAGCCGAGACTACAGGTGCCCACCACAATGCCTGGCTTTTTTGTTGTTGTTATTGTTGCAATTGTCATTGTTGTTTTAGCTGGCCAGGGCCAGGTTCAAACCTGCCAGCTTTGGTGCATGTGGCCAGCGCCCTACCCACAGAGCTACGGGTGACACCAAAGACCTTTTCTTTTTTTCTTTTTTTTTTTTTTAGTTCCGGTAGATCATGTTTATTTAGCCAATATTTATTGCTAGGCCATGTAGAAATTGAAAAATTTATACTTCAATCATATCACTTATTACATCTACCTTATAAAGACATATAGGATACTATGGCAACACATAAGGACTGTTTAATTTTTTATTTTGATGATGTTTTGAGAATTGGAGGTGGGGCCAGATGTATCAAAAAGACTTTACAGATAAAAGATCTCTTAAACTGTTATCTGAGAAGGAGGATGAGTAAGCCCTCTCAAGAGGAGGATGATTCCTGTATGAATTTCTGAGGCAAAAAAAGAGGCATGCCACTTAGGAAGAAATTAAGAGTATGTATATGAAGAAAGAAGTGTTGAGAAGTGATTTTAGAGAGAAAAATAGTCATGGGCTAGATCAGGTAGGACTGTTAGCCATGTTAAAGAGCTTGGACTTTATCTTAAGAATAATGAAAAATTATATAATGCCTTTAAGCAGGGGACTGATCCATATTTCAGAAGAATCGCTGGTTGCTTTGTGGAGAATAATTTGCAGAGGCACCAGAATGGATATTGGGAGACTAGTACTTCTGGCAAGACTTCAACTGGGTAGTGAAGGTTGGCATATATAGTTGTGAACCTATTTTAAAGAAAATAAAAAGAGAATCTATATAAAAATTATAGACTATATTATGAGAGAAAAGGAGTGTTCCAAAATGATTTCTAGGTTTCTGATTTAGTATTTAGATAGGAAATATAAGAGGAACAACAGTTTCGAAGAGGGAATGTAAGTTATTCTTGGATGTGATAGCTTGATGTGTGTTCCTGAGAAACATTCATGGACAGAGATAGAGTAAATCATTGGTACACAGATATACTAACATATTATCTGGGGTAGCCATTTGTTTTATGATTGGTTGAGGATGTTGCCATTTAGTTGGTAACTTCCAAATGTCTATATCAATGTTTTCAACTTTTTTAATCTCATGGCACACTTGAACCTATAATTAAACTTTTGTGGCATAGCTAAGATCCTCTCATGGCACACCGTTTGAAAATCACTGGTCTATATCCTTTTAGCTTGTTTCTATTGATATAGTTTGCTTTGCTTGGCAGGTTTCAAATGTTGCTGCTAATGTTCTGGGCATGTACTGTGCTTCTCGTGATTCTAAATGTATTCTTTCACTTAATTTCTCCTGTTTTCAACTATGGCAACTCACCTCTACCTTTAGCAATGTCTAGTATTCTAGAGATCTCCTGAGATTCCGTTTCCAACTTCTCTGTAATGTCATTTTCCTATCTTCTACAGGAGGTAGGAAGGCTCTATATATACAGCATGAGGCATTCTAGCTCCCATCTTCCTGGTACAAGACCTGTGCACTGGTACCAGGTCTTGGTAATACCTGAGTCTTTCCAGAGTTTTTAAATGAGAATCCATATGCATCTTCTTGTTTAGTTCCTGTCTCCCAACCCTTGTATCTACACACAAAAAAGCACTAAAAAGATATTATGAGGGTACATGTTAAATGTTAAACTTACTAAGTGTAGAAAATAAATGTCTTAACACAATAAAAAAAAAAGCACAAATACTGTCAATCGCATATACACAGATGTACTTCCTGCCTCTCTGATTTTCATATACACACAAACTTCGATTTGAACTTATTCTGACATACTAAATCTGTTATTACATTCCATTCACTTATATTTATTTATTTATTTTGCTGCAAAAATGAGTGAATGCGTGCATGCATGAATGAATGCAGTTTCTGGCCTCTCCCTGGCCACCTCCTTTTCTCTCTCCCTTTTTTTTATTGTTAAATCATAGCTGTGTACATTAGTGCAATCAAGGGGAACAATGTGCTGGTTTCATATACAATCTGAAATATTCTCATCAAACTGTTCAACGTAGCCTTCATGGCATTTTCTTAGTTACTGTATGTAGACATTTGTATTCTGCATTTAGTAAGTT
>CAUYPK010039003.1:0-11048 GCA_963574355.1 Loris lydekkerianus | reverse complement strand
CCCTTGCTGGGTCTCTGTATCCTCAAAGGGATGATCGTAGGCAGGTCCCACCGGCCAGAGTTGTCTGGAGTCTTGTCTCCCCAGATTCGCCAAGCCCAGTTACAGGGAAGCTGTTACTCAGCCGCCATCTTTAATCTACTCCCTAAGTGTTTTTCTGGGTCCAATTTCATTCTTCTGGATGTGGATATCCAGTTTTCCAAAGCGATTTATTAAAGAGACAATCTTTTCCTTATGGCGTATTCTCAGCACCCTGGTGAAAGATTAATTGGCTATATATATATGCATAAATTTATCTTGGGGCAATGTATTCTGTTCCATTGGTCTATAAGTCTGGCTTTATGCCAGTACCATCCTGTTTTGATTAAAGTAACATTGTAATATAATTTAAAATCAAAGAATGTGATTCTACAACATTGTCCTTCTTTGTCAATATTGATTTCACTATTCAGGGTCCTTTGTGATTCCATGTGAATTTAGTTATTTTTTCTGTTTCTGTAAGAAAAAAAATTCCATTTGGGAAGTTTGGACATTTATTAGTAATAAGTCTTTCAATCCATGAAACAAATAGTTCATTGTTAGTACAAAGAAGCACAACTCATTTTTATATTTTGGCTATATATGTTATAATTTTACTGAATTTATTCTAACAATTTTTTATGAAGTCTTTAGGGTATTATATATATAAGATCATATCATCTATAACTAGGGACATTTTAATCTTTCTAATTTAGATGTCTTTTATTTCTTTTTCTTGCCTTGTTAATCTGGCTAGGACTTCCAAAACTATGTTGGATAAACATGTTGGAAGTGGGCATTCATGCCTTATTTTTATATATATATATATAGGAAAAGGTTTCAGTTTTTCACCAATGAGCCTCACTGATAATAGCTGTGGGATTTTCATATATGGACTTTATTGTGAGGTAATTTCTTTCTAGTTTGTTGAAAGTTTTTATCATGAAAGAGTATTAAATTTTGTCAAATAATTTTTCTGCATCTATTGAGATGATAATTTGATTTTTGTCTTTTATTCTGTTAATGTGGTGTATCATTATTTGATTTTTTTTTTTTTTTTTTTTTTTTGAGATGGAGACTCCCCCTGGTGCAGTGAAGCAATCATAGCTCAGTCCAGCCTCAGATTTCTGGGCTCAAACAATCTTCCTGCCTCACACTCCTGAGTAGCTAGTGGGCATATACTACCCTACCCAGTTATCATATGGATTGATTTTTGTATGTTGAGTCATTCTTGCATCCCAGAGATAAATTCTACTTGGTTGTGGTGCATGATCCTTTTAATGTGCTGTTAATTTGGTCTACTAGTATTTTGCTGAAGAGTTTTGCATCTGTATTCATCAGGGTTATTGAACTCTAGTTTTCTTGTGGCATCTCTGTCTGGCTTTGATATCCACAATACTGTCACCATAACATGAGGTTATAAGTGTTCTCTCCTCTTCAGTGTTTTGGAAAAGTTTGAGAAGTATTGACATTAATTATTTTATAAACATGTGGTAGAATTCACCAGAGAAGCCATCTGTTCCTATGCTTTTCTTTGGGGGGAGGTTTTTTTTTTTATTATTACTAATTCAATCCTCTTACTAGTCACAGGTTTGCTCAGAATTTCTTTTTTTTCATGACCACTCAATCTTGGTAGATTATATGTTTCTATGAATTTATTTATTTCTTCTAGTTTATCTGGTTGGTTGGTGTATAGTTTTTCATAATAGTGTCTAAATCTCTTTTATTTCTGTGGCATTGATTATAATTGTCTTATTTCTGATTTTGTTTATGTCTTCTGTCTTTGTTCTTAAAGGTTTGTCAATTTTGTTTATCTTTTTAAAAAACTAACTCTTCATTCCATTTTGTTTTCTATTCTCAATTTGATTCCTGCTTTAATCTTTACTATTTCTTTCTTTCTGAAAACTTTGGGCTTCATTTTTTCTTCCTTTTCTAGTCTTTCCCTCTTAGTATTGTTTTGGCAGCATCTTATAAGTTTTGATATATTTTTGTTTTTGTCTCAAGATAATTTCTAATTTTTGTTGTGTTTTTTTTTTGACCCTGGTCATTCAAAAGTATGTTATTTAATTTCCACATAGTTGTGAATTTTCTAGTCTTCCTTCTCTATTAATTCCTAGTTCATTACATTGTTCCTAGTTCCTACCAAAATTAGGGATGTCTTACCTTTGTATTCAAATCATTCTTTATTTTTTCTTTCATTTTTAATTTTCTATGAAACAAAAAGACAGAGACTGGTTAAAGTGTCTCTCTCTCCTTCTAATATCACCTAACTGCAGTACTTGGGTAATGTCATAATATGTAATAGACAAATGGCTATCCAGGGTCTTGTGAATTATATAACATGTCCATCTTCTCTAAGGGAGAGGCCAGACCTCACTTTCCTAGGTTGGAAAAGCCTCTCAACTAGTTTCAGGATATCTCACAGAAAGCAATGCTATTGGCATGCTTGCTCAGTTACAATATGAATTGTTGAATCTGTGTATTTGTTGGGGGAGAAGGTGGTCTGGGCTTCTTATTCCACCTGCTGCTAGTGTCATTCTGTCCCAACACTCTTTTATAGTTTCATTCATTCAGCTTATATTTACTGGACATTCACTCTGCCTCGAGCACTGAGTAGGTCCTGGGGACGTAGCAGTGGACAAAACAGAAATTGTCCCTGCCCTCAATGAAATTATATTCTAGTAGTATAGGCACACAAAAGCAAGTAAACAGTAATTGAAATAATTACAAATTGCAGTCAGTTCTACAAAGAAAACAAATGAGAAGCTGAAATGAAGAATAATAGTAAAGTTTGAGGAAAGAGGAAGTAACGTTTCAGCTGAAATTCAAGAAACAAGAAGGCTTTTTAAAAAAGATGTGGTATCATATAATTCTACTTATCAAAAATGTCCAGTAGGCAAGTTTTAAGACATGGAAAGTACTTTAATGGTTGCCTAGGGTTGGGGGGGGGGTGAAATGACCGTAAATGACCATGAGACTTCTTTGGGGGCTACTAGGAATGTTCTAAAATTGGAATGTGGCGGTGGTCAGCCTGAATGGACTGTAGCAGGAAAGTGTCAATTGTGTGGTGGTGGAAAGTCTTGTCCCAGGTGTTGCTGCTGTCACTGTTTACTCCATGTTATATGTGGTGATTAGGTTCCCAGACTAGCCCACAAAAGACCCTTTAATCCCACAATGCTATTAGCAGCTTGCTCAGTTACAGAGAAGGATGTCAAATAGGTAGAAAACTTTATACAAATACATCAAATAAATTTATGCAATCTCTTTTTGAGCTTGCCAATGCCTTAGGAATGTCTTCCTTCTGTACCCAAATCATTCTTTATTTTTTCTTTCATTTTTAATTTTCTAAGAAACAGAGACAGAGACAGGTTAAAATGTTTTACTCCCCTTTTAAACTTAACTAACTATTGTACTTGGATAATGTCATAATATGTAATAGACATGGGTCTTGTGAATTATATTACAAGTTGATCTTCTCCTGGGAGAAACCAGACCTCACTTTTCTAGGCTCCCTTGCTGCTTAAGTTTAAGCATATGGTCTAGCTGTACTAAGCAGACATATGCAAGATTTCTACTTGGAGATGAACCACATGAAGAAGCAGACACTATACCAGATCCATAGTTTAATGAGTGAAGTAATGAAAGTACTGAGATTCAGTCCCTAAAATGATCAGTTGTTACACCACTATTTATCCTGAGCAATGGTGTTGTCCTCATTGTAGTGACCTCACAGTGTAATGTTGGCTTTGTTCCTAAAGTAATAGCCTCAAGCTTCATCTCTGGCTTTCCCTGAGATTCTCTGAGCCCCCTATATATGAATTCCTTCCTTGAATAAAGCAGAAAAAGTGGATTCTGTTGTTTGCAACTAAGAACCTCGACTAATATACTTCTGGTATTTCACCTACCTTCTGCCTAAAGGTGGGATTCTTTAATCACTTGGAGAACTTGCAGCCTTAAGGCCATAGGCACCTTCTAGTTCCTTAAGTTTGATCTTTGACTGAGTCCAAATTTTACAGAACAAATTATTTTATTAAAAGGGGTGAAGCAGAGAAAGATAAAGCTTGTCTTGCCTCCTTTAGTACTTAAAAAAGAACAATCTTCAAATAAAAAGGCCACAGGTTCCCCATCATTGACTGGCTTGTTGCACATAGCAGTGAATGCAGGAAATATGGCAATTATGACCATTGTTTTCCTCATGAAAGCATCTTGGAAGCCATGGTGGCATCCCCAACAAAACTGAAAGACTTTTTTGTAATATGCTATAAAAGAAAATGAGAGAGGATACCCAAGAAGGGTGAGGTCTAGGAGAACAGGTCTTCTCAAGGAGACCACAGGGATACACATGCAGGGTCCTTTCCATGGTGATTCAGCTCTTGGGAATTTGTAAACTTAACTTCCTGAAACTTGGAAATTTCCAAGTTCTGTGAAATTCTGTAGTTCTGTAGGGGCGGGAATAGCATCTCCTGCTTGATTCAAACTGGCCAATGAGAAGGATACCTGTGGGGTAGAACTTTTTGACTGTCAATACAAAGGGAAAGACCAAGGCAGTTGGGGAGCATGGCCATTTGGAATTCTTCTATGCCATAACTCCTGGCTGGTAAATAAAGCCCTTCCTCTTATAAATGTGGTGTTTGGGTACTCTTTCTTTCCATTGGGCCTTGTCTTCCTGCAATAAAAATAGGCATAATTTCTAAATACTGAGGCTTTAAATAATTTTTTAAAGTATATAAACTACACTTATTGCAAAAATGCAGCTTATCTTCTTCAAGGAGCATCAAAACCTTAGCATGCCTGCTTGACAAGAGTGATCATAGTCTTTTAAAACTATCTATCCACACTGGAAAAAAGAATTATCTCATGCCATTGAGTATTTCAGGTTCCTTAAAGGGCATCTTTCCAGGGATCTCCCAAGACTCAATCCACTGGTGTATATATAAAGTAAGTACATATTTTTCTGTAAATTTTTAAATATGTCTTGGTGCTAAAACTCAAGTCATTCCATACCAACTTTGGAAAAGAGTCCAAATTCTTTTGCCCAGTGTGTAAGGCCAATAATGCCTGTCTCTAGTCTCCGGTCTCACTATGCTATAAAATTCTGCTTCCTGCTGCCAACATCCTATTCTCAGCCACCCTCTACTGCTTATGCTCATTCATTGAATAAAATACATCATTCTTCACTTCTGTTCACACTCCTCCCTCTGCACTTACCTTGTCATCTATACTCAACTTTAGTGCCAGTTACTCTAGAGTACCTGTATATTCACATATGGACTTTTGTAAGTGAACCAGCCCGGTGAAGGGAGCGAGCCAGAGTGGAATTGGTGGGAAATGAAGACAATAAAGCATAAGAGAAGACACGGAAATGAAAGATCAGATTGGGAGGTCTGACTGAGCTGATGACCGCAGCTAACACCAAAGCACAAAATCAGCTTTATTTTATAATATCTGTACAGGGTTCTCTATAGAGAAGTAGCATAAATAAAAGACATATTTTTGGTCTTAGAATATGATTGGAAACTATAAATGACTTGAGTAGAGACAAATCATCTTGTTAATGGTTTCTACTCAACTTCATTAACATATGACAAGAAGTAAAAAGGGAGAGGTCTCTGTGTAGTTAACAAAACAAAGGAAGAACTATGTGACTTAGTGGTTTCTACTCAACTTTATTAGCATATAACAAGGAGAAAGAAAGGAGAGATCTCAAGGATCTCTACATAGTTAACGAGACAAAGAAAGGGCTATGTGACTTCTGGCAGAGGGAGTATGAAGAAAGGAATATGGCTGTTTTGGCAATGTAGAAAAAGCAGTTGGGGGCTCATTCTCTGAATGTTCCCCAGGCTGTGAGGGTCCTGGCGTCTCACAGCCCGCTCTCCATAGATTTTGGTGTTTTTTTAATTTCAAAATGTTAGGGGATACAGATGTTTTGTTTACATACTTTGTTTTTGTACAGATTGAGTCAAAGTTAAACATATAAATATGTCCTTCACTGTACCCAATGGGCATGAATTTACCCATGCTCCCTCTTTCTCCAGCTTGATTTTTCACTGAGACTTCCATATGTGCACGTAAGTGTTGATAGATAAGCTCCAATTTTATATAGAGTACTTGTGTTTGTTTCTCCATTCTTGAGTTGTTTCACTTAAAAGAATGGTTTTCACTTCCTCTCTGGCTGCCTGAGGATTGCCCACCATCACGAACGACACAGTAACTATCCAGACCAGGCAGTTCATGACTAACCAACTACTTCAGAGGAAACAAATGGTCATTGATGTCCTGCACCCTGGGAAGGCAACAGTACCAAAGACAAAAATTAGGGAAAAACTAGCCAACATGTACAAGACTACACCCAATGTCATCTTCGTATTTGGATTCAGAACTCACTTTGGTGGTGGGAAAATAATGGGCTTTGGCATGATTTACGATTCTTTGGATTATGCAAAGAAAAATGAACCCAAACATAGACTCGCAAGCCATGGCCTTTATGAAAAGAAAAAGATGTCAAGAAAGCAGTGAAAGAAAAAAAAAAAAAAAAGCAGCAAAAGGAATGCAAGAACAGAATGAAGAAAGTCAGGGTGACTGCAAAGACTTATGTTGGTGTTGGCAAAAAGGGGAAGGAATAAAGACTCTACAGTAATGTTATCTGCAGCCATTGTATAGATTTTTCACAAGAGGAATAATAAAGACTTTTCATGTGTCCAAAAAAAAAAAATAAAAGACTGGTTTTCAGTTCCTCCCAGCTTGTCAAAAAAAATATACTAGCTCCCCATTTTTTTGTGGCTGAGTAGTACTCCATAAAATGTGTATATACCACATTTTATTAATCCATTTATGTATTGGTTGGCATTTGGGTTTTTCTACATCTTTGCAAGTGTGACTTGTATTGCAATAAACATTCACATGCAGGTGTCCTCTTTATAAAATGACCCTTTTTCCTTTAGGTATATATCCAGCAGTGGGATTTCTGGGTCAAATGACAGGTCTACTTTAATTTCTTTTAGGTATCTCCATACAATTTTTCATAGAGGTTGCACTAGTCTGCAGTCCCATCAACAGTGTATAAAAGTTCCTATCTCTCTGCATCAACACTAGCATCTATTGTTTTGAGACTTTTAAATTCAAGTTAGGTGGTATCTCCTTATGATATCTCAGCAACAAGAAGATAAATAAATGGAACCTGATAAAATTAAAAAGCTTTTGCAGCCAAGGACACAATGAAAAGAGCAAATGGACAACTCACAGAATGGGAGAAAATATTTGCTTGTTATACAACTGCTCAAGGACTGAGAAATAGACTCTACAAAGAACTCAAACAAATCATCAAGAAACAACCAAACAACCTCATTAAAAAGTGGACAAAAGACATGAACAGAAACTTTTCAAATGAAGATATACTAATGGCCAATAACCTCATGAAAAAGTGCTCAACATCTTTATTCGTTACAGAAATGCAAATAAAAACCACATATGGATTATGTCTTAATCAGAACTCTTTCATTGGCAAATACGAAATCTGGCTTTAAATATGCAAAAAGTTTGAATACACATTTTACAAAAGAAGATATACAAATGGCCAATAAGCATATGAAAATGTGCTCGATATCATTAATGATAAAAGAAATGCAATTTAAAACCACAATAACATACCATATTACATCCATTAAAATAAATAACATAAAAAATGACAATACCAAGTATTGGCTAAGATATGAAACCACTGAAATTCATACATTGCTGGTGGGAGGGTAAAATGGTACAAGTGCTTTGAAGATCTGTGCTTCTATTTCTTCTAAAGTTAAACATGTATCTACCCATGACCCAACAGTTTCATTCCTGGACATTAATCCATGAAAAATGAAAACATATGTCCACAAAAAGACTCAGGGCATTATATTTATAGCAGCCTTATTCTTAATCACATAAAATGAAATAAATATACATCAATAGAAAAATTATAATCAAATTGTTATATATTGATAATATATACTACTCAGCCATCTAAAGAAGACATCTACTAATACACACAGCAGCATGAATGTATTTCAAAACTATTGTGCATCCCTAATGTAAAAACCAAAGACATTAAAAGAAAATAAAATTATAAACCAATATCACTCATAAATATAGATACAAAAATCCTCAACAAAATATTAGCAAATTAAATTGAACAATGTATAAAAAGACTTATATACCACATCCAGGTAAAATTTATCATAGGTGTGTAAGGCTGGTTTAACATTTGAAAATCAATTACTGTAATCTATCATATCAATAGGCTAAAAAAGTAAAATTACTTCATTATATCAATAGATACAGAAAAAGTATTGGACAAAATCCAATACCCATTCATGATACTCTCAGTAAAGTAGAAATAGAGATGAACTTCTTCAACTTGATAAAGAATATCTACAAAAACTATACAGCTACCATCATACTTAACGGTGAGAAACTATAATAGAAGCTTTCCCACCAAGATGTGGAACAAGTCAAGGATTCTCT
The DNA here is from genome assembly GCA_963574355.1 of Loris lydekkerianus. Taxonomy (NCBI): domain Eukaryota; kingdom Metazoa; phylum Chordata; class Mammalia; order Primates; family Lorisidae; genus Loris; species Loris lydekkerianus. The sequence continues at coordinate 2,534 of CAUYPK010039003.1, read as the reverse complement.
CATCTTTTTTTTTAACATCATACTGGAAATACTAGCTAATGCAATGGGACAAGGAAAGGAAATAAATGATGTATACAGTGGGAAGGAAGAAATAAAACTATATTTGTTCACAGGTGACATGATTATCTACAAAGAAAATTTTTTAAAAAATCAACAAAAAATATCTTAGAACTAATAAGTGATTGTAGTAAGATTTCAGGATAAAAGGTTAATATACAAAAGAAAATTTATTTCCAACATACCAGAAATGTACACATACAATTTAAAATTTAAAATATAGTACTATTTATATTAGTACTCCAAAAAATTAAGTAGGTATAAATCTAACAAAACATGTATAAGGCCTTGTTTTTTGAAAAATTAAAAGTTTTTTCTCAAAATTCCACACCTACACAGCGATCAACACAAAAGTCTTCTGTTGATAGCCAGGCATTGTGGGGGGCACCTGTAGTTCTAGCTACTTGGGAGGCTGAGGCAAGAGAATCACTTAAGCCCAAGAATTTGAGGTTTCTGTGAGCTGTGACACTACAGCACTCTACCGAGGGTGACATAGTGAGACTCTGTCTCAAAAAAAAAAAAAAAAAGACTTCTGTTGACCCCAAAGTATGTGGGAATTTCTCTGTATCAGCAAGCAAACAAGCAATTCTGCAGGAGACATCAGCTAAGCATCCTCTAATTCAAACTGACACTATCTACCCAGAGATAGCATCAGAGCCCATAAGTTGAGGAATCTGTCACCAAGACTTCCCCCTTTCATACAGCAATCACAAGTCAAAGCCTCCAGAACTTTGACCAATAGCTTCAACTTAGGGTTTCCACAACTCCCCTTGGGTTTGATTAATTTGCTGGAGTGGCTAACAGAACTCCAGGCAACACTTATGTGTACTAGTTTATAAAGGATATTACAAAGGATACAGATGAAGAAATGCATGGGGCAAGGTATGGGGGAAAAGGCACAGAGCTTTCATGCCCTTACCATGTACCCCACCCTCCAGGAATCTTCACTTGTTCAGCTATCCAGAAACTCTCCAAACCCATTCTCTCTGCATTTTTATGAACAACCATGTCAAAGTGTGGTTAGCCTCCAGGGTGAAGGGAGAGACTCTCTCTGCAATAAAGGTCCTATGACCCATAATTAGAAAAGTAAGGGAAAATTAAAATCCTGAATTGGGGAAGATGAAATGAACACAGAAGAAAGTCAGAGAGATTTTGTTTCCTGAGGTCTGCTCCTGAGGCCTAAAGCACCTAACATTATAACAAAAGACCATAGCAAGGACTGTGGAAGGTATAAGCCAAGAAGTATGGGTGAAATCATAACACCATAGACCTATAAAACTGATAAAAAATCAAAGAAGATCTAAATAGATGAAGAGATATTCCATATTCATGGATAGAAAGATCGAATATTGTCAAGATGTTAGTTCTTCCCAAACTGATCTATAGATTCAATAAAATCCCAATCAAAATACCAGCAATATTTGTGGATATTGACAAACCGACTCCAAAGTTATGACATAATTAAGTTAAATAAATGAGATGAGATAATTAATAAATTAATTAATAAAATTTATATGGAAAGGTAAAAGACCAAGAATAGCCAACATAATACTGAAGGAAATAAGGTTAAAAGACTGACATTACCTAGGTCAAGACTTTCTATGAAGTTACAGTAATTAAAACCAGATGGTAGGCTTGGCACCTATAGCACAGGGGTTACAGTGCCAGCCACATAAACTGAGGCTGGCATGTTCAAGCCCAGCCCAGGCCAGCTAAAACAATAATGACGACTGTAACAAAAAATAGCCAGGTGTTGTGGCAGGCACCATAACCACTGTGGAGGCTGAAGCAAGAGAATCACTTAAGCCCAGGAGTTTGAGGTTGCTATGAGCTGTGACACCACGCTCTCTAGCAAGAGTGACATAGTAAGACTCTGTCTCAAAATGGAAATTTATAAAATTTGAGGAAATTTATAAAACTGAATATTTAATCTGTACATATTAAAATGTAAATTATATCTTAATTAAAATGAATAGGCTTTAAATATAGATTCTCTCCATAATTGCATAAATGTACATACATGCAAAATTCATTCTGTAATTTCAGCATTCCCAGACCACAAAGGTTCAAAGAATTTAGATTAAAGAACTCACAGACTAAATGACTTTTTTTTTTTTTTTTTAGCAGAAACTCAATTTTATTGCATCAAGCAGCCGCTTATATAGAGCGAGGGGAAAGAAGGCGGGGGATAAGGTGCGTGACAGGGTAGGGCCAATGGCATGGTACCACCTTGGCTGTATCTAGGTAGAGGCAGTTTCAGGCCAGGTCTTGCTGAGTCATTGCTATGCGGAAGTAGCTCGATGGATCTACTTCTAGTCAGGCTCCAGAAGTTGCAATAGGCCTCAGGCACATGGCAGGGCCCAACAATTCCCTCTTGTTTTTTGTATGGCGGAAAAACATAGCCCCTGTCTTAGGTTGCCTGCTCTTGCAGTTTCAGTCTTACCCATCATGGGGATACAAACATCAATGGTTTGGTC